>PITA01005821.1:0-89743 GCA_004023965.1 Spilogale gracilis
GTCTCTTGCCCATTTTTTGATGTGTTCATCTTCTTTTTGGATGTTGAGTTTGAGTAGTTCTTTATAGATCTTGGATACCAGCCCTTTGTCTGTAGTGTCATTTGCAAATATCTTCTCCCATTCTGTGGGTTGCCTCTTTGTTTTGTTGACTGTTTCCTTTGCTATACAGAAGCTTTTTATTTTGATGAAGTCCCAGAAGATCATTTTCGCTTTTGTCTCCTTTGCCTTTGGAGACGTGTCTTGAAAGAAGTTGCTGTGGCTGATGTCAAAGAGGTTACTACCTATGTTCTTTTCCAGGATTTGATGGATTTCTGTTTTACATTGAGGTCTTTCATCCATTTCGAGTTTGCCTTTGTGTGTGGTATAAAAGAATGGTCTAGTTTCATTCTTCTATACATAGCTGTCCAATTTTCCCAGCATCATTTATTGAAGAGACTGTCTTTTTTCCACTGGATATTTTTTCCTGCTTTGTCAAGGATGATTTGCCCATAGATTTGTGGGTCCATATATGGACTCTCTACTCTGTTCCATTGGTCTATTTTTCTGTTTTTGTGCCAGTACCATGCTGTCTTGGTAATCACAGCTTTGTAATAAAGCCTGAAGTCAGGTAATGAGATGCCCCCAGCTTTGCTTTTCTTCTTCAGCAATTCCTTAGCGATTCAGGGTCTTTTTTGGTTCCATATAAATTTTAGGATTGTTTGCCCCAGCGTTTTGAAGAATGTTGGTGGAATTTTTTATCAGAATGGCATTGAAAGTATAGATTGCTCTGGGCAGTATAGACATTTTGACAATGTTTATTCTTCTGATCCATGAACATGGGACGCTCTTCCATCTTTTTGTGTCTTCAGTTTCTTTCATGAGTGTTCTGTAGTTCCTTGAGTTCAGATCCTTGACTTCTTTGGTTAGGTCTATTCCTAAGTATCTTATAGTTTTTGGTGCTATAGTAAATGGAATTGATTCTCTGATTTCCCTTTCTATTTTTTCATTGTTAGTGTATAAGAATGCAACTGATTTCTGTGCATTGATTTTGTATCCTGCCACCTTACCGAATTATTGTATGAGTTCTAGTAGTTTCGAGGTAGAGTCTTTTGGGTTTTCCACATAGAGTATCATGTCATCTGCAAAGAGAGAGAGTTTGACTTCCTCTTTTTTTGATGTAGTTTTCCATGATTTGTTGTTTGCATATAACACCCAGTGCTCCATGCAATCTGTGCCCTCCTTAATACCCATTACTGGGCTCATCCTTCCTCCATCCCCCTCCCTTCTAAACCCTCAGTTTCATTCCTGGAGTTCATAGTCTTTAGTGGTTTGTCTCCCTCTCTGATTCCCCCCCCCTTCATTTTTCTCTTCCTTCTCTTGATGTCCTCCATGCTATTCCTTATGTTCCATAAATAAATGAAACTCTATGATAATTGTCTTTCTCTGTTTGACTTAGTTCATAATCTCCAGTTCCATCTATGTTGATGCAAAAATTGGGTATTCATCCTTTCTGAAGGCTGAGTAATATTCCCTTATATATATGAACCACATCTTTATCCATTTGTCTGTTGAAGGGCATCTCGACTCCTTCCACAGTTTTGCTATTGTGGACATTGCTGGTAGGAACATTGGGGTGCATGTGGCCATTCTTTTCACTATATCTGTATAGTTCTTTGGGGCCCTGATGAATAGATAAAATTTTCTCATGGGCTCCTCCATTGCATACCCTAGACTCCAGTTTTGTCCCCTAATCCTTAGAGGATGATGACAAACATTGCTGCCCAGTTTTCCAGTATCACAACTGCCTTCCTGAAGCCTTCAGATATTCAATAAGAAATATATTAGCCCCAAGTTTCATTTTACCTTTCTGGGTTTGTACCTTTATCAGATCTTGGCCCTATAAGTCTTAATTGCCACATTATCCTTCCTGATACCTATTTACCAGAGAAAGTCTTCAAAGTCCATGAGAACACAGATATGCATGTTCACATGGTTTCTTAGAGCAAAAGAATTGGAAAGAACCCAGATGTCGATTAACAAGAGAAGAAAGAAATAATGTTCATATAAATGACATTTATAAGCAACAAAAGTGAATGAATCACACTTGCATAAAGGTAGAAGAGTCTTAAAATCATGATATTGAGTGAAACAAGTGAGATGCTTTTTATAGCAAGATAACATTTGCGTAAGTTGAATACTGTGGTGAGAACAAATAACAAATTTAGAAGACTGACACAAACCAGGAAAGCCTCAGTGGGGCTTCAACTGTATTGGTAATCTTTATGTTGGGTATTAATTGTGTAAAAAGTAATAATTTATAAATGAATTTATGTGGAAGCACAGAGAAGGAAGAGATTGCTTGTGTCCAGGAAAATCAAGGAGAGAGATAGTTCTTAAATTAATTCTTGAAGCATCCTTAGGATTTCTCTAGATGGCAATGAAAAAGAATATCCCTGAGAGAAAGAATAACAGACATAGGTGGGAAAAAGCATGTTTAAGGGACTGCAAATAGCAGGATGGTAGCTTTCTGCTTTCCAGCCCCAGCCCACACACACATGTACAACCTTCCTGTTAGGCTAGATATCACTTATTGAACCTGGGGTGAGGTGAGATTTCAAGCAACTGGGAGATCAGGCTATGGCCTATGTTGAGGAGCTCTGATAAGCCATAGCTGAGCTGTATGGGCAGTGTGTGTGGCCTGGCATGACGCTGTAGTGTCAATAGTGACAACTCTGACTCTCCCTATTTGTGGCACCCTCAATTACCTCACCATTCTGTGCCTCAGTTTCCTTACCATTAATGTGAGCATAGAAAATAACCTATCCTGTATGGTTGTTCTGAGTGTTAAGTGAGTAAATACTTGTAAGAATTTAGAACATTGCCTGATATCACATAGGTATTCTGTTGGCATTTGTTATTTATCTTTGTTGTTGTTATTACAGCACAAGCAAAGGAGACTGTCTGAAGCCTGTTGCCAGGGAAGTCACCCTAATTGGGCTCTAAAATTTCTTTCTCTCCCCTACATCAAATTAATGATTAGCCTTCGTGTACCCTATAGATTTCTCCTTTCTCAATTTAAAAAACTAGAGTAGGGCACCTGGGTGGCTCAGTGGGTTAAAGCCTCTGCCTTTGGCTCAGGTCATGATCCCAGGGTCCTGGGATCGAGGCCCCGCATTGGGCTCTCTGCTCAGCAGGGAGCCTGCTTCCTCCTCTCTCTCTCTCTGCCTGCCTCTCTGCCTACTTGTGATCTCTCTCTGTCAAATAAATAAATAAAAAGTTAAAAAAAAAATCTAGAGTAACTGAGAACTGGGTTAAGGGTTCGGCTCTGTCATTGGCTACTCCCTGTGTATAATATCTTCTTACAATCTTGGATAACTTATGAATAACTTACTTAACTTCTCAGAGCCTTAGCTTATTCACCTGTAAAGTGGGATAAATGTTAGAATCTACTATATAATAGTTCTGTTGTGATTAAACATAGGAATGAATGTAAGGTCTCAGTAAGTGTAGAGGGTAGAGGGTTTAGTTGGACATGGTAATAAAGTTATGATCGCTGCTGCCTCAGCCCCTGACTTACTAGGTAGAGGTGATATGCCTCATGCAAGAATGGAGTGAAGCAAGAGTTCACCGCAGCCAAGTAATTCCAGGGCCATGTCTGATTTGGGACTGAGGGAGGGATCTGGATGAACTGGGGGAGGTCGAGCTGGACCTCCCCAGCTGGACTTGGGCTCTCAAATTCTTTCCCATTTCAAGATGTTTAGAGACATAGTTTTCACAGTATTATTAGTTTTTAGAAAGTTATTTTTCTTGTATATCTCAATTCTTGAAAGAAACAGATGTGCCTGGCCCAAACAAATCCCTTAAGAGAGTTGGAAACATTCCACTTCTGGACAATTTTATTTTATTTTTTGTTCAATTCTCTGATCTCTTTGCTGACTCTTGGCATTTCAGTTTAATATTAAAACCATCAATTTGCCTCAAGAGATTAAGTCACAATCAATAGAAACCCTGAAGGAGAAGGTAATAGAACTTACATTATTTATATGCTTAGTCTTTGTCTTCCAGACATTGGTGAAATGGAACTTAGGAAATTGCTATAATAAAGCAGAGCCCAGGAGAAGAGGCTTGCCCTGCAAAGCAGCTACAGGCAGTGAGCAGCAGACTGTGTGGCTGCAAACTCAGAAAGGGAGGTAGTCAAAGGGAAAAGTTACCACTTGCCACCATTTCCCAGGGAAAACTTCCTATGACCTTAAGCAGTGGAAGAAGTGTGAGGAACATTTGTGTGAAGGAGAGCCACAGAAGAGGAGATTTGATGCTTGATTGGTGCTTCAGTGATAGATAGCCCTGCAAAATTTACCTTTTTATCAGGGGATAGGGACCCTGCCCACTGAACTAGAAAACAGGGACCTCTGGGTAATAAGACTTGTTCTATTTAGAGTGAGAGACCCAATAATATTGTGATTTGAAGAACAAGTAAGATTTTCTCTCTAGCTTACAGTCTCAAAGCGGACGACCCAGACCCGTGGAACAGCTCTGTTCTGTGAGCCATTCAGAGATATAGGGCCCTGAAAATCACTGCTCCACTGTCCCGTAGGTTGTCAAAGCTGAGCTGGCACCAGTCTGCACTCCAGCTTGGTGAGGTGCATCAAAATTGGTAAGGGAATGACAAACACCGCTTCCCTCCCTTGGAGAGAAATCAGCCACAGGGCCACACTTAGGGGAGGTAGCCTGTACCTGGGTGGCCATGGCCTACTACAACCCTGCTGCCTTAGGTTTAGAAGAAGAAAAGAAAGGCACATGGTGGACAAGCAGCTGACTAACACGGGCCCCAACACTGAGGAAAGGGCAGTGTTTCTTTTAGCAAAGTACTAATGCTGTGATATGTGAGGGGAAAGAGGATGTCGATGGTGCAAAAGCCTGTCATGGGTTGAGAGATGCTCTACCAGCAGGATCCAATGTGCCACCTTCTCCATCTCATCTGAGTGGAATTTGATGAACTTAATGGCTATCTCCTGAAATGGGAGGTCAAGGAGAAGAGGTGGGATTCTGCAGGCCAGACCACCCAGAAGAAGGAAGAGAGAGGATGTAAAGGAAAGCGGTTAGTGACCCAGTGGATCCAAGAAGGGATGGATATGTGAAGCTGCCCCAGAAGTGAAGTGAAAGCTGTGTCTGTTAAAGCGATACCTGGTGAGAGACTATAAGTGGAATGATAAGAAGAGTCCATTCCCGAACATTCTTACAAATATTCTTTCAAAGGATGAGAAAGCATGAACGGAACCTGAAGTGAAAAACTGAAATCCTTCTGGATCCCGAGTGACTTGTTTAGGGTTGGTCTGTGGGGGGAATGGGAGGAGCATAGTGCAGGGCTATGCTTCTCCAGCATAGTGAGAAAGTCCTTTACGGGGACTCTTTTTGCCCACACAAGGCATCTTTTCCTTGACATCCTCCTCTAGTAAGCTGTGCTTCACCCTTGAACCATGCATTACTTATTATCCCAGATTTAATGTGTCTTCTCATCCAGATATTAAAACACCATGAAGGCATGAGGGCATGAGGGCATGGACCCCAACTGTCTAGGTCTACACTATACATACAGTTCCTAATACATTCTCAACACATAGTAGGTGCTCAATTAATAACCGAACTGAACTTCTTCCAGGCCCTATGGCATGTTGTCAAACAGGGGAACTACACTTTAATGGAGGGCCTACAGTTTAATGCAGTTGAGGTCCCTCCCAGGGATTCAGAGCCACCTCTGGCATCTGCCTACATCAGCCTCAAGACATTAGACAGGGTACTTGATCTACGGAGACTTTGAGCACCCACTTAGGCCAGTCACTGCTAGGTGCTCCTGACTGCTCAGCCCAGTGTCTCAGTGATTGGGATCTCTCAGAGCAGCCCAACCCAATGGACCCCTCACTCCCTACATACATAGTCTCTGCACATGCTCCCAGCAGCAACAGCCTCCACAGAAGAAGAGACAAGCATCACACCATCTTGGAATTTTCTCTCCGCCATCTTCCCACTGCCTCCCTGTCCCCCAGGGCCACCGCTCCCTCTGGGCTTTTTGGATATTTGCACCAAGATAAAAACCCTCTTTATCCACAATCTCTTCTGTGAGTACTGTACTTCCAATTCCGTTCTCTTCCCTGAGGACCTCCTGGGCATGGGTTAGGGTGGGAGAGACTGCTCAATGCCCAGCACCAGGTTTTCCAGTATGCCTCCAGGGGAGGTTCTTTTTTTTTTTTTTTTTTAATAAAGTCTTTTTTTTTTTTGATTTTATTTATTTGACAGAGAGAAACACAGCCAGAGAGGGAACACAAGCAGGGGGAGCGAGAGAGGGAGAAGCAGGCTTCCCGCCGAGCAGAGAGCCTGATGTGGGACTCGATCCCGGGTCTCCGGGATCATGACCTGAGCCGAAGGCAGTTGCCTAACCAACTGAGCCACCCAGGCGTCCCGTGGGGAGGTTCTTCTTACTACTTTAAGAATTCCATACCAGTTGTCCTCCATCCTCCCCCTAAACTCAGCACTTTCTGGCAGCTCATTTCTTCCAGCTGAGCCATCCCACCCCTCCTCATTTCCGTCATCTACAGACATCCCAGCTACACTTTTCTCTTTCATGGAGGGATGCAGGAATTTGTTCATGGTCTCCCTCATCACCTCTTATCCTGTGTCATCCTCAAAGCCCCTGTGAATATCTGACACTCAGGGCTTGGATTTCTTGGCCTCCTCACCCGCAGAGCTGATAATATTCAATCTTTATGTGGGACTGTTATAAGAAAATATTAATGATAAGGAGAAGCAGAGGTAGGGTCTAATCTGAAATGTGATGAGAAGTCATCATGGACAATTTCAGCCCTCTGGCTTCCTTTCTGTGACCTGGGTTCTAAAAGTGGGAATGAAGTCAAATAAAGCAAACAAACATCACCACCACCCCCTCCCCCAAATACAGGGCCAGGGGGCCATTTTCCCTCTATTAAAGCTTCAGCAGACAAAGACCTCTCTCGGGGACAAGCCAACAAAATCGGATTTATTAACGTGAAGCAGTGAAGGGGGCAGTTCAAAGGAGCTATGAAATCTGCTCAATAGGAAGGGTGAGCTTTGCAGGGCTAAGGCTCCTGCTGGGGGGCCTGAAGGGGCTCTAAAGGAAGTGGGGGTCATGTCTGTGTTGGTTGTAGTTTCTCAGGCAGAATTAGGAGAAAGTAGAATTAAGCAGGGATTGGGTACCATGGTGAGCAAGGATGGCGTGGCATCTGGGTATCCCTAGTTAAAGATGGGTGTAATAAAGCAGATCTGGGGCATTGCTGGTAAGAAAGCAGTGACCATTCAAAGCAGAAGTTTTATGGCATGTTACGGCCACAGCCAGACTGGAAGAAATGTGGCTTTCTGTGAACTTTGCATCTGCTTTAGCTGGATCTGCTCGGCCAGCTGGAAAACAGCGAGGCTGCTTGTACTCTTTTTCAGTCTGAGCTTATCTTCATTGTTTTACATCTGGATACGTTTTAACTCCTTCAGTTAATTGGATTTTGCCCATTGAAACATTCTCTTTTATAAATCACGCTGAAGTCAGATATCCACATTTCCCTCTGCCGCCCTGGCCACCAACCACACAAAGGATCAAAGGCCCCGCAAAGCCTGGTGCGGCCATGTGCAGGACAACTGCAGGATGGTTCATTAAAAACAACTGGAGTCAAATAAAACTCAGGGTCAAATCAGAGGTGACTCATTCCCAGCAAAAAGTAAGTAAGCTTACTGCTTGCTGTAGCATGACCAGCGTCCTGTGACTGGTGTCCAGGAACAGTTATTTCTAATAAGGCCTTAAAGCATTCACTCAGAGAGGGCGCTTGTTAGCTTCTTATCTCTCATTTCTTAGAAAAAAAAAGGGGGGGGGGGCGGTAGGAAAGCCATTTAGAACCTGGACACAAGACAAGCCCAGCTGTTGGGGATGATGGAAAACAACTCATACTCTTGTGGTCCTTAGACTTTAATGTGCTTCAGAAACACTTGTGGGCTTGATGAAACTCAAATTGCAGAGATTCTGATTCAATGGGGTCCATGAATTCACACTTAACAGGCTCCCAGGTGATACTGATGGTGCTGGTGCAGGAACCACATCTGAGAACCCCTCCTCTCCCCCAGAGCTTCCTTAGTACTTCCACCTTCCACACTTTTGCACTTTCTGTTCTTTTGGCTTGTAATGCCTTTCCTACTCTCCATCCAACTGACTGCTTGTCTTGATTTGTTATAACTCCTCTTTGGCCATTGTCATTAGTCATCAGTTATCTGATTTTTAATGTCTTTCTGAGTGATAGACATAGGGTCAATTATTGACCTGTTGGGGCAAGTTGCTCACTTGGGGTCAAAGTCATTGGACAACATGAATCTCCAGCTACCACTCCCAGTCATCCCTGGTGCCCTATACTCATTTTCCCCTGAGTGCTATGTACCTAAAGGGTCTGGAGGCTAGGATGTGCAAGAGGACACGATGTCTGCTGCAGAGCAGCAGACGGCAGATAGCAAGGCAATCTGTAACGAGCAGCGAGACAAGGTGAACAAATCAGTGGGAAAGGAAACTAGAAAGCCTTTAAGGGCAAGATCAACATTTATTTATTCTAAATCAAGTAAATTATTCTCACTCTAGTTGAGACTTCTTGGATAATTTCATATGCACTTACTCAGTCTGTTTTTCCTAGAACAGCTGGAGCTCTGGACCCTCATTATTTCCCTTGGACTCAGTTCCTGAGAAGACATATCTTCAGAACCTTAGATTGCGCCTGATGCATTTGTTCTGCGGGTCAGGTAGTTTCCCACCCAGAAATAAAACCATGTTGATTCCTTCTTGATTGATATTTTTGAATGAGCTTTGATGTCTAGTTTTGGAATAGGCTTACTCATGTATTTAGTCATTTATTCAAAATATTTACTGAACACCTATTCCATGCCAAGCTCTATGCTTCATGTTTGAAGAACAAACAGAAGCCCAGACTTGTCCCAAATTAATTCCCATTGCTGTGTGGGAGACAGATACACACTATATTGCAAAGATATAGAGATAAGATGTGCACTCAAATAGAGGGAAGCACAGTCTCAACTTGAGTGGAAGTTTCTGGAAGAGTGGACCAATTGGATAGGAGTTGACCAAGCAAAGGTGGAGAAGGTGGGTGTCAGGGGTTGTGGGAGCTGAGGAAAGGAGTCCTGATAGAAGGGTCAAAATGAGCCCAGCGTGGAGGTGAAAAATAGAACAGAGTGCATATAGACTCATTCAGCTCTAGAAGTCATTTACAGCTCCCACACACATACATGTTTAGGGAAAGGCTGGAAGTAGTGAGATGGGCCCCCAGCATGGCATTATCTCCTCTTGCCTCTATCTCTTTTCTGGGTCTTAATGATCAAGAAATAATCACAGGGGCCCCAGTGATCTTGCAGTTTTCTCAGGTCCCATCATGGGTTTTCTCCCTCCTCCACTTGCAGAATGATGCAGCCTAAGAGCTGAGCTCAGACCACTTCTTGGTTAACATTGGGCAGAAGGTCTCATTTGAGCAGTTAGGAACAACACTGTCATTTTTCAGGGTCACATGCTTGAATTGAATCAAGGTGCCTGCATTGATAAAGTAAGTCCCAGCATCCTACAAAAATGCTTCTACAACTTCAGGAAATGCTGGGCAAGGAAATAGGTCTCCCGCAGTGGTCAAGGCAGAGTTAAGACATTTATTTCTTCTATTTAGGTCTTAAAAATGGTAAGCACTACCCCTGTGTTTTCACCAGTGTTCTTAAGAAGGAACAACTCTTCCATAGGAAGGTCAAGCTCCTTCTTAAAAATCATATTCCTTTTCTCTGATGCTAATAGAATTACAATTCTTCTGCAAGCCTGAGAAACTGCTAGATACAATGTAGGTCTGAGTATATGTGTTGCAAAAATAGAAATAAAATATAGCTAATCATAGCTCCAGATCCTGTAATCTATCATTTTAAGTAGTGTTAAGGGTGAGGAAAAGTCCTTTCTGATAAACATGAATTAAATTAACATATTTCTACACCCCTAGCACATTTAGGTACTAAGGGAAAGGTAGGATGGTAGAATAGCAAGGCTCTGTATTTTTTGTTGTAGGTTTTCCCAGCTTGGTTGAGATATAATTGATATATAACACTGTGTAAGTTTAAGGTATTCAATGTGATGATTTAGTACATGCAACAATAACCTCATATAATTGCTATTTTGTTGTTGTTACCGTGAGAACATTAAAACAACACTCTCCTAGCAACTTTAAAAATACACGACACCTTATTGTTAACTATCGTCACCAGGCAGAACATTGGGTCCCTGGAACTTACTCATCTTATAGTTAAAAGTTTATACCCTTTGGGCACCTGGGTGGCTCAGTGGGTTAAGCCTCTGCCTTCGGCTCAGGTCATGATCTCAGGGTCCTGGGATCAAGGCCTACATCGGGCTCTCTGCTCAGCAGGAAGCCTGCTTCCTCCCCTCTCTCTGCCTGCCTCTGTGCCTACTTGTGATCTCTCTCTCTCTGTCAAATAAATAAATAAATAAATCTTTAAAAAAAAAAAAGAAATCTTTAAAAAAAAAAGTTTATGCCCTTTGACCAGTATTTCCCTATTTCGCCCACCCCTCAGCCCCAGGCAACCACCATTTTATCCTGCTTCTGTGAGTTCTGTGCTTTTAGATTCCACACATAAGTGAGTTCATACAGTCTTTGTCTTTCCTCTTCAGACTTATGTCACTTAGCAGAATGCCCTCAAGGTCCACCCATGTTATTGCAAATGGCAGGCCTTTTTTTTTATATAGTTTAATAATATTCCATTATACACATCACATTTCCTTTTGCCTTTCATTTGGGTTTTTTTTAAAGATTTTATTTATTTATTCAAGAGAGAGAGAGATCACAAGCAGGCAGAGAGGCAGGCAGAGAGAGAGGAGGAGGCAGGCTCCCTGCCGAGCAGAGAGCCCGATGTGGGCCTTGATCCCAGGACCCTGAGATCATGACCTGAGCCGAAGGCAGAGGCTTTAACCCACTGAGCCACCCAGGAGCCCATTGCCATTCATTTGTTGATGGACACTTAGTTTGTTTCCATGTCTTGGTTATTGTGAATAATGCTGCAGTGAATATGAGGGTATAGCTATCTTTTTCAGATAGAGATTTCGTTAAGTGGAATTAATAACATGGGACAAAGGAACCCATGTTTTAATCTCAGAAAACATGAACTGGAACACAGATCTGCTTAGCCAGGGTGTCCTTTGCCCTCTCTGTGCCTCAGTTTCTTTATAGGCAAAAAGATCATCTGTTTTTGTACAAAAACTTTGATAGTTTAAACATACTGGTTAAAAACACATAGAATGATACTTGGCAGATACTCAATCTTAATCTTAATAAGAAGCAGCTCGTTCCTAAATTAGGATTGCATCCCTAAGTATCCAAAGTATGTAATTCCTTTTAGTTGATTTGTGAAATAGCTCTGCCTCCATCTGACTCCTGTGTCTTTAAAATATGATCTCTGAGCTTTTATATTACCTGTAGCTGCATCTAATTCCCTACAGTGTCTTCCACAATAAATAGGTTGCTTTATTTCAATTCCTAGGAGGTTTTTACTCAGTTCTCTGTACATTAAGACAAAATGAATCTTCATCCCTCATTCATTTTGGAGAATAAAATGACCTCGCTAAGGCTGTAGGATGGGAGGAAGATGAGAAAAAATGATACATGAATTTGAGCAACTTGAAGAAGCTGTCTCTCCAAGCATAATTCTGAGCAGCCCTTTCCAAGTTATGTCGTGCTTTTGAGTTCAGGGGCTTTATTTCTCTAGAGAAGAAGCACAGGAAGTTCAACCATTGCTCCTTTAACATGATTTCTAATTCCAGTTTATGTATCCCTGGGGCACCTCAGGCAGAGTTCTTCATATGTCCATATGTCTCTTGGTGATGGATATTTCTATGGTCTAATTTCTTCTAGAGATGGGTGATATCTCAGCCCTATTCCTAGGTTTGCTGGGGGTAGAGGAGACCTGGGATTAAAGCTTTGCCCCTCGGGCGCCTGGGTGGCTCAGTTGGTTAAAGCCTCTGCCTTTGGCTCAGGTTGTGATCCCAAGATCTTGGGATCAAGGCCCGCATCAGGCTCTCTGTTCAGCGGGAAGCCTGTTTCCTCTGCTCTCTCTGCCTGCCTCGCTGCCTACTTGTGATCTCTCTGTCAAATAAAAAAAATAAATAAATAAAATCTTAAAAAAAAAAAAAGCTTTTCCCCTCAAAATGTAAGTAAGATAATTAGCCGTATCCTTCACATATAACTTAGTAAAAGGGATTTGGGAGGAGGGGGTAGAGTGCAAATATGAAAACAGGAAGGCCCTGGAAAAGGTCATTATGAAGGGACTGAAAGGATGTTCCAAGGGACCAGAATTAGAGGAAGTAAACTCACCCCACTGCAAATATTTTTGTGGCTGGGAAAAATGTAATCATGTTCAGATTCCCCCGTCTTCCATCTAGCTGTTAACCACAAGGAGTTGTTATCACAAAGAGACTCCTTAGTTAACCAGCCTAAGGAGGGTCCTGCTTCCTCAACTTATTCTCTTGGTTTTGGGGATACAGAATTAGAAGGAAATGGGGATGAAAAAGACAAAAAGTCTAAAAGTGAGGCTGGGTGGGGTGTTTTCCATGCTACTTTGAAAGAAGAGTTGTGGGTGCATCTACAACAGTATAGCAATTGATGAGATAGAAAATGGGGTTTTTTATAGGTCTCCCTGTGGTCCCCAGGGCAAGACAAGAAAGAGAAAAGTCATTTTGGATTTCCTTTTTGGTATATTGACTCTGTTTCTTGGATTTTGACACTTCTCCAAGACTGGACCACCTGGATGATGACTTTATAATAGTGATTAAAGACCAAGTGATTTCACTGTAGAAGTAGCAGGATTTGGGACAAGAGGCTAGTCTTGACTTAGTTGCATAAAGGAGGAAAGAATCCCCTCTACTCATTCAGTCACTTTTGCAGCAATGGCAGAAACTTCCATTCTTTGTTCTATTATTGGCTGACAAATCAGCTAACCAATCGATTAAGCATGGCATTTTGGACATGTGTGTTTAGTGCCCTTTTCTCTCAGTACTGTGCTGGTAAAGGACTAATAAAATGTAAAGACATAGGGAGAGAAGCTCTGGAGCAGAAGGGAAAAGGAGACCAAGAATTTTCCAAAGTGAGACACATCTGGGAAGTTCAGAGAACAGTATGCAGGTTACACACACACACACACACACACACACACACACACACACACACACAAGATATGATTATGTAGCAAAAAACTGTGGTTTTCTCTACCATAGTGAATAGATTTATCAAATCACTATACTGTACACCTGAAACTAATGTAATACTGTGTCACTATACTTCAATAAAAACACAGTTTCAAAAAATATATACTTTCAATAAAAACTAAAAAAAACCCCCAAACTACTGTGGTTTTTCCACAAAATGATCATCTCTGCGAAGGCCATCACATATGCATAGTCATTAGCACCAGGAAAGTCAAGGATAAAGTCAATCACTGACAAAGTAATATTAAAAATGTAATCTATCTGGAGGTCTAGTGCTCGCAAGGTGATGTGGGTAGTCTCGAAGCAGACAAGAGAAAAAGCAGGAAACCACCCAAGAACTCTAGACATTGCTCTGCTGGTCCTCTTGCCTGCATCTCTGACACCTGAACCAGCTCAGGGTGGACAATTGGGCCCTTTCACAAGTGGAATAGCAGAGAGCACAGACCCAGTCTCCCCACCAGTCTTAAAGAAAGCAGCATTTGCTTCAGTTCATAGGAGAAGCCAGACTTGAAGTTGGGAGCAAGCAGTCCAAACACAGTGGGGGGTGGAAAAACTCAAATTACTGCATGTCAGTTACTGATTTTAACTGTGCTCTTGCAAATTCCTCTTCCCTATCTCTTGGGCAAATATACTTTTTCTAGATATACCAAGCTATTTAAATCTAGCCAAGTTAAACTCTTGCCCCTCTAGGCTCTCATGCTCTCTGTATGAGCTTGCTCAGGCTGCTATAACAAAGTACCACAGGCTGAACAGCTTCAACAACAGAAATCTGTTTTCCCATGATCATGGATGTTGGGAGTCGGAGCTCAAACTGCTGGCAAGATTGGTTTCTTCTGGGGCTGCTCCCATTGGCTTATAGATGGCCATTTTCTGCTGTGTCTTCACATGGTCTTCCTTCTGTGTGTGTCTGGGCCCTGATCTCTTCTTATAAGGATTGCAGTCATAGAGTATTAGAGTTCACTCTAATGATCTTTTTCTTTTTTAAGATTTTATTTATTTGACAGAGAGAAACACAGCCAGAGAGGAAACACAAGTAGGGGGAGTAAGAGGAGGAGAAGCAGGCTTCCCGCCAGGCAGGGAGCCCGATGTGGGGCTTGATGCCGAGTCTCCAGGATCATGACCTGAGCTAAAGGCAGTTGCTTAACCAACAGAGCCACCCAGGCACCCATCTAATGATCTTATTTAAACTTAATTACCTCAAAGATTATACCTAAATACAGTTACATTCTGAGGTACTGGGGATTAGGAGTTCAACGTATGACTGCCCCACCCCCACCCCCACCCCTAACACCATGCAGCCTACAATACCTTTCTTTCTTTTCCAAGTGCAGGCATAAGGAAGTGCCTTGGGAAAGGGGAGAAGGTAGCCTGGTTCTGAGATACCTTCTTTCCTCATTAATAGCACCTAACTACTCTGGCATTGGGGTTTGGAAATGACAATGGGGGAAGGGTAAACTTCTTTTTACCTAACAGCCAGCAGCTGGTGTCTTCTCTTGCTTTTCCTGCTGGTATTCTCTGGCACCCACAAGAGCCCCTCGGAGGTCTATGGTAAGCAGCCTTTCTGAACAGCTCTCTGAGAGCTGACTCAACTTCTGTCCCTACCGGTCTCTTAACCTCAGCAGAAGCCTGGGCACCTCTTAACTTCCACGGATTCCTCAAACACAACGATTTGAGTCTGGTTATTTCCAGGCTCCCACAAACTTCTGTTTCCTTGGCAACCAAATGATGGCCATACAGGCTTCTCTAATTTCCTGCTAAGAGTAGCACAAGGGCAAACATGCTTGTCCATAGTGTCCACAGATATCTAGATAGTGAATGAAATGAAAAGGCAGGTAACCCACGTCTTAGAAAGCCCACGGGAGGTGTCTGGCCCCAACTGATCAGTCTTTTGAACCAAGAGGACTTTATTTCCCCCTGGCCTTTGTCTGGGCTTCAAGCACCAATCTCTAGACACCAGGAAAATTCCCACTCCACTTCTCCTTGCACTGAAAACCTCACTTCCAGGGGAGCAGTCAGAACCTAGCATGACATCCTTGCTGTGAGGAAGTCTTCTTGGGAGTCTAAAGAAGGGGATTAACGAAGGATCAGTGCTGGGGAGGAGTTCAGTATGGTAAGATCTGAACTATATTTTGAGACTGACTTACAGTAACAATTTCTGATTCTCCTTCCTTCTGTCTATGCTACCGTGATTCATCTTGATATTTTAAGTTATAACAAAGCCTTTGCACTTAATTCTCAGGGCTCGAGAATGGAATATTAAGTACTTGTGGGGCTTTGAGAATCATTTGACACAACAAAGGAGCTTGTGTTCCTTATTATAAAATGGATTCTAGATTAAAAAAAGAAAAAGCTCAGATAAGTCCTGCCACTGTTCTTGTATAAATTTGAGGCAGTAACAAATTTCACGGGGAACTTAAGTCACAGAATCATGTGGTGAGAATAGCTCTGGATTTAGTTTCAGAAGACCTTGATGGTATATTTCTTCTCACTCCCCATCTTTTGTCCTCAACTGTGAGACATTGACCCGTAACCCCCAAAAATGAAAATTCCTATTTCACATGGCTGCTGTGATGGTATAACATATTGTATTTAGTATTTATTGAAAAAGCTTTAAAAGCCAAATTCCATACAAAATGGAAGAATGATCACACATCCTATATCAGACTGTGGTCAATGATCCAGACACGCATAGCCTTCTGAGGCTTACAAAGTCCTTAAATATCATGTGATTTTTACCATGAAGCAGCTTGAATCCAGAAAGTGGGAAAGGACTCTTGTCTTCCTATTCTGCCTGCTTTCCACTACACCACACACCCAGATATACACAAGCAATTGTTTAGTCAATCACAAGTGACCTCAATAATACACCAAAATGACAATACCTTTCTTGGCTTTTATTTCACATAACAATATTATATTTTTCCTTTATACTTTGTTCTTCAGTTGCTGATCTACCTGAAAGAAGGCCAGTGTCCCAAAAGAAAGTTCCTATGCCTTTTGCTGTGAGTCTTTCTAAGCAGCATGATTGGGGAAGAGAGTCTTGATATGCTGGTTACATCTTGACCCCTCTGTTTCCTGAGAAGTTTTGAAAACTAATGCCAGGCTCCATCACTACCCTCCTTCTTCGCCCCGGTCCAAGCCAATTGAAAGAAGCCCTTGGGATAGATGCCAGCCATTACATATATTCAACCTTTCCAGATTCTAATGGGAAACCAAGGTCAACAAGCACTGACCTTGCCACTCAAACTGTGGTCTGAAGTCCAGCAGCATGTCTCACCTGGGAGCTGGTTGGAAATGCACTTTTAGGCTCCACCTCTGACCTGTTCAATCAAAATCTGCCTTTTAACATGGTCCCCAGTTGGTTTGCATGCAATCTAAAGCTTTAAAAGCCCTACTAAAGAGAATGGAATTTGACCTTAGAAGACAAAGAGGGTGAAGAAAAAGGGCAATTTAACTCTGATGAGAAAAGGGTGGTTGGATTCAGAGGCAGGTGCACCACTGGGCCTGAGACTTTTCGTTCCTTGTTCCTCCCATCTAGTCTCCTAGCCCCCTCCCACATCTCCTTCCTTCCGAAACAGTCCCTTCTTGAACTGAGAGGTAACCTGGAGGATGTAAGGATGATCTGACTCAGTAACAAGCAATCTCGGAAAAAAGTTTTAAAAGATGACAATGTTTTAACATTTTAAACATGTAACAAGATTGAAGGCCATCTTTTTATTCTAAATGTCAATATAACCCCAAACTCTAAGTAGGTCTCAAGATTTAATGCTTTTAATGAATCAGATTTTAGTTTTTCAAAACCCTGAACTCATAGAAGGACATTACAAAATACCAGTACTTTGATGTAACATAACTTAACACTTGATTAAACTTATTCATTTACAAAACTGCCTATTTGATAGTATCTTGAAAGTAGGGATAGTGTTTTATTCATCTTCGGAATTTTAGCATCTGCTACTGGGTATACCCACATGGTAGGTAGAAGGTTGATAAACATTGAGCTCAATAAATATTCATTATGTTCTTAAATTAAGGAACATAGAAACTTTCTAATCAATGAGGTATTGATTAGGTGATTTGTTATACAAAGATGAAAGAGAGCACTTAATGCTCTCTTTCTTTCTTCTAAAGTCGCAATTTTGTTTTCTACAAAAGAACTACGAATTTGAAAGGGAATGGCCCCCAGTGACTTGGTTGTGTCCTTCTATTCTGTTTGCTCACCGTGTTCCATGTCATTGGCCAGGGGCGTCACAGAAAGATCTGCTGCACTTATTGGTGCATTTGGCTCAGGAAGAACACTCCTCCTCTTCCTCCAGATGCCTGCACCTTCCCTAGACTCAGCTTCCTTCAGTTCACAAACTCTTTGACCTTGACTCAGACCCCGCCATTTCGTAGAACTCCACTGCAGTCCTTTGCAACGCAGGGTAGACTTGATGCAACAAATTTCAACAACTGGTTCTAGGCCCTGCCATACCTCCATCAGATCTTTGGCTGCTCAATCCAGTAGTCAGGATAGGGAGGTGAGCATCCTGGCTCTGACCCCCTTAATTTCACTTATTTAAAGAGAAGTCACAAGTGACAAACTCTTGCTTGAAAATGAGCAGAATTTATATTAATCCCTTAGAATAGCTTTATTTTGGATGGTGTGGAAATCTGCTTTAAGAATACTGAGAAAAGTTTCAAATTTTGATGTGATTAGTTCAAGTACTTTTCTTCCTTCACAAGGCAACTAAACACATTTCCTTATTGTATCTTGCACAAATGCTACAACAAATGAATAAGAGACAGATAAATAATTTTCCTGGTAAAATGGAATTGCAAAGCTGTGAACATGGCTTGTTGTAAATTTTCACAGTGAGTATGAATTTCCACTGAAGCAAATAATACATTACGTGTTAATAAAAAATAAATAAAAGCCTTATATGAGATGATTCGCACAGGGGAAACAACTACATTACCTTCATGTTCATCTCAAACAACAAATATATACATCATTCAGAATAGTTTAATAGTTGCCTTTTCCTCAATTCCTCCCCTCACTCATCAGAGATCTCATAATGTTCCTTGGCGCAAATGTTTACACTGACAACCACATATTTCACTTCTTCAGTGGGCTTCCTTCTTTTTACCTCCTTAATCTTTATGCTTCCAACCAATGACACAGGTGTTAGGTGTCAAGGGTCTTCCACCTGATTCTGGCTTTGTCTGGGCCAGGTGTCAACCTCCATCCCCTTCCTAGTTCTTTCTAGCATGGGTTTTGGCTGCAGCCTATGCTAGGCAGCACCCTGGGCTGTGCTGGACCCTGAGCTAAGTGCATGACAGGAAATGTAACCTAAGACAGCCATGGGGTTTTTAAAGTGCTAGGACTCTCATCTTTGATTTACAGATCCTTTCTCTCTAGTTGTTAACCTTTCTTTTCTGGGGCGAATTGACCACAGAGTGGGAAGTAGAGTGAAGGTAGGAGGAGGGAAGTCCACTGGGACATTGCATGGTCCAGGAGAGCATGAAGACAGCTTGCTAGGAGTGAGAGGGGTAAAGGAAGGGGGGGGGTGACAGCATTTAAGGCTGGATTACATGTGGGATATGGGAGAATTTAAAACATTGGGGCTGAGCCTAATGCTACCAGGATATGAACACTGGAGGGAGAAGGTTGGGGGTGGGTACCTGGAATTCTGGGGCTGACTTGTTAAATTTGAGACACCTAACAGACATCCAGGTAGACCATGTGTCTATGAGCCTGGGGTTCAGGGGAGAGATGAAGTGGGGAGTTCATTTTGGAAGCCTTCATTGTGTGGTATTTACATTTACAACTATATACCAGTTGAGATCCCACATCTCTATACATAGAGAAGAGAGCTGAGGACAGAGTCTTTGTGAAATCCCAGCTGAGAGATTAGGAGGAAAAGAGGACCCAGCAAGGGGAGCAGCCAAAAAAGTAGGAGAATCAAGAGAGCAGAGAGTTGGCATGGCCAAGCAAAGAATGGGATCCATGAAGGAGGAAGTAAGCAACAGAATCGAGTCCACTGTGAGCTGAGGAAGAAGTGCACCGAGACTGAGCTATTGGATTTCCCAACATGGAGGTCAGGGGTGACCTCAACAAAAGTCTTTTTAATGGGTGAACAAAAGCCTGACAGAAGTGAGTTGAATAGAATTGGAGAGAGGGGATGGACACAATGAACATTGTTTTCCAGGAGGTTTGCTGGAAAGCTCTGTAGCTAAAGGGGAATGTGGGGTCAAGGAAGGGTTTTTCGTCCTTAACATTAGAAATATTTCAGCATGTTCATGTGTTGATGTAATGAGCCACTAGAGCGGATAAAATCCACTGGGCACAGGAGTGGGAGGGGGGATACTCGCTGGAACAAAGTCCAGCTGTGGACAAAAGATGGCCAGGGCTCCCCTGCACAAAGGGATGGAGATGAGGGTACTTCCCTTTTTCAGTAGCATGGACAGGACATTTGCAAGGAAGGACAGTAGAGTCAGTGGGTTAAAGTGTTGTGGATGGTAGAGCTGCCAGTGAGGGCATGGAAAATTCTTTTCTGATTTCTTTTCTTATCTAGGTATAATAGATTCAAGATTATCTTTTGAGAATCAAGAGATAAACAAGACAATGGGATTTTGAGAAAAGAGAAGGTGTAAAATAGTTCTCTAGGATAGGCCATTTAAAAAAACCCCACAATTCAACCAAGTATATTTGAAGATCTAATTGGCTTTATTAAATAATTTATCAATTGGGCAGCATCCCAACTAGCAAGTAGGGGGGAGTTCTTCTGAGCCAAATAAAAGAAAGGTTTTTTTAAGACAGAGAGAAGGCACAAAAAAGGAAAGAAATTTCTTAGCAAGGAATGCATTGTTTAGGCAAGGTTTTCCTCCAAAAAAGAGCAGAAGGGGTCTATCAGTAAATTTCCTAGTATTGACCAGGAAATTCTATGTTAATTGGATAACGGTTCCATTTGTGGGAGGTGGAAATTGCAGTTAGGTTAGGTATTATCTTGGTTTACTGACTTGAAGCCTTAACCTAAGTGATGCCATTCTGGGCCTGTGCTTTCCTTTTTAACAAAAGGGGAAATGATTAGACTAGGAAATGAAGTATTGGGTGCCCACTGGGAGTGTGATTATAAATGCAAAGCAAAGCAAATCGGATTGGTGGTGTGTGTTTCTACAGCTATGTTTGGGCCCCAAGTGGGCAAGGGATGGGATATAAGTAGTACTGGGGCATGGTGTGCAAGTTTGATAAAAGAGCAAAGGAGTCTAGAGTGATCAGAATGAAAGGTCACAGAACCTGAATCTTCACTTCCTTCCTTGTAGCTTCAAGGGCCTGAGAAACAGCAAAAAGTGACAGGCCAATAGACCCAAAATGGTTGGACTGCAGATATCAGAGCATTTAAAAGAAGACAACAGTCCCCAAATGGTGTCACTTGGGCTGAATCCCCAAATTGGGGCTTACCACATAATCTAATTGCAGTTTCAACCTCCCCAAATATGTAGTCTTAATACACCAGTCAGGATTCTTTTTGATCGAGTCTGCCACTTTGACCCTTTTCATACCTTAAAGATAAGGTGATCAGTCTGATGAGACCCTTTGTTCTTCCCCTGAAGGGAAAGTGACTTTCCCCTGGAATAATTCCCCTGCTAGTAATTTTCTTACTCCATCCTTCTAGAAAGACCTTCCATTTCGTATGCCTCCTCAGAGTTCCCCCCTACTTGCTAGATGGGATGCTGTTGATACACGAATTGTTTAATAAAGCCAATTAGATTGTCGAATTTACTTGGTTGAATTTTTATTATTTAACAAAAGGGAAAGATAAGAGTTGATATTTAGGGAGTAGAGCTCTCTGGGCCAACTTAGATCCTGCTTGAGTTTGGGGTGAGGTATGGGTGAGGGGCCCATCTTACAAGGAGCAGCTCTAAATGTGTCCTTCAATCCTGTCAGACAATATAAAGCCAAGAGCATTCCATGAGATAGTCCACTTCATGTTTAAGAAGTCCTCAACCTACTGTATTTGTGATGTAAGTCTTGTAGCAAGGCAGAATGAAAACAGTTAACACCGAGCACCTACCACATGCCGAGCATTTGCGTGAACCTGACTGAGGCCATCTTGAACAAATCTGCCGTGATGACCGCTCTGTGACCTGAAGTATTCTTGAGCACAACATCCCCTCCACCCTTCTTTCTTTTTGTTTAATCACATCCTCAAGTCCTTGATCTCTGGAGGCTCTCAAACATTTCTTCCCAGTTGTTTTCCTTGACTATCCCCCAGCCTCTGGGGTTATAAAAGCAGGTTTTATGAGAGGTGATGTTGTAAAGATCTATGGGTCTGATAGCCGCCCAAGACATGTTTCTGTTTATTGGTCCCCTTAATAAACCATTTCTCATCAAACTGGGCTTGCCGTTCCCTTCAGTCTTACCGTTCCCTTCAGACTTACCGTTCCCTTCAGTCTTACCATTCCTTTGGAGGCCATTTTGTACATCCTTTTCACAGAACAGCCCTGTTTTCAGTCTTTACATGTACTCAATCACCGAATCTTCACAACAACTCCATGAAGTTGTTGTCTTCATTTTGCAGTTGAGAAAACTGGTAGAAGAGATCAACTGGCTTTTTCCCCATGTATGAATTATTATGAACAAGCCATGATCATTGTTTCCTGGAAGTAGTTTTATTATGTTGATACAGCACACAACTATCTCCTTATGTATAGTAGAAAGAGGCTTATGGAAGGAGTAGGCTGTTCATTTTGGGGAATATTATACCAATGAGATAAAGATCCTGGGCTTTGGAAAATAACATTTGTTTACATTTTAAGACCTGTCCTCTTTGTTGACCTTTGGATTAGTGAACTTGATTTTGAATGTGTCAGCTTGACAAATTTGGGTTCTGGCAATGATTTCCAAGGAGGGCAGGGACAGCCCCTAGGGGACATCTCAGAAATTACCGAGAATTTTTTGGTCACCTCAATGATTGAATAAGGAGAGGAATATTGCTGGCATCCATGGGGCTCAGGAAAGCTAGATATTCTACGAGGCACAGGACTTTCACATAGCTGTGAAACCTACTTAAATTTAAGCATATATTTTTGTCCAGTTTTAGCTGAATTTTTCTAGGAATACACCAAATTTACTAGGATGGCAATTCTTTTTTAAACTGAGGGAAGACTGTACTTTGTTTTGATTGGAATTTTACCAAGTCGTTCACTATTCTAGAAAACCCTCACTCTGCCTGTAGTATTTCAGTTGGCAAGGAAACATATAGTGTCATTGTACATACGTACCAGTTGTATTCACGATGAAATCTCTTTGTCAGACCGTGTGAGAGCAGTCACATATATTTTTGGAATTTGGCGAAGGGAAAGTTGAATGGGGGATATAGTTACTGATACACATTTATGTACTTGCAGCTATTTTCACCCACAGTCACTGCTGGCCATCTAGGAGACAAATGACTTGCAGGAATACTGGCCTCTCACCTAGTGATGTGACATGAAGTTGCAGAGCCAATGAATGTAATGTGATCTATCACACTGTGATATAAATGTGATATGCGGAGTCTGTCTTTTTCTTTAAGATTTTATTTATTTGTTGGAAAAAGAGAGAGAGAGAGAGAGAGAGAGAGAGACTGCACACTCAAGCAGGGGAAGTGGCAGGCAGAGGGAGAGGGAGAAGCAGGCTCCTTGCAGGGTTTGATTCCAGGACTCTGGGATCATGACCTGAGCCGAAATCAGAGGCTCAACTGACTGAGCCCCCCAGGCGCCCCTATAGAGTCTACCTTTGAATGAAGTATTTAAGTAGTTCTGGTAGAAACAGGGCTTAATATTGTGGGGGTCAAGGGCCGGCTGTACCCAAATGTGTCCCCTTGGCATATTATTTTAAGTAAAAGTTACTTAGGAAACAGTCAGTACAAGAACACTCAGACCCTCTTTTGTCCTATTGAAAGCAGGAAATAAATCTCCTATGTGAAAAATACCCTCCCTATGCTAAGAAGTAAGATGACATCCTTATCACCAGAGATAGGGACTTCAAAGCTGAGAAATCTGTGGAAATAAACCTTGTTACTTTTTATTAAAGATTATTTACTTATTTATTTGTTTGAGAGAGAGAGAGCTCACGCAGGGGGAGAGACAGAGGGAGAGAATCTCAAGCCGACTCTGTGCTGAGCGTGGAGCCTAATGCTGGGCTCCATGGAGGGCTCGATCTCATGACCCAAGGTCATGACCTGAGTGGAAATTAAGAGTTGGACGCTTAACTGACAGCCATCCAGGAGCCCCAACTTTGCTACTTTTTATTCTGACTACCTCAGCCCAAATTCTGTTTAGAATTCCTTATTACTGAAAAGTCCCAAACATCTGTTTTCTTTATCCTGTCAATTTCTTACAAATTGATTATTTTTTGGTCCAAAATGTGTACAAACTGCCTGCCTTGGTCATTTCTTTAGGTCTTAATTTCAATATTGGGACTTCATGTGCACTTAATACAACTTTGGGTTTTTTCCTGTTAATCTGTCTCATGTCAGTTTGATTCCTAAACTAGGGAGAATAACACTGGGAAGTGGGGTAGAGAAGGAAATTTCTCCCTTTCCAGCAATACACACAAGCCAGAAGTTAATCTATGATATCATATAGATGGGTCAGAGTTAATTAGAAATATTATGTTATTTCCATGGATTTTGTGATGTTTATGGTATTTGTCAGCTTTTTAAAATTGGTAATTTGTTACTATTTCTCCATTCTAAATAAATGTCTACTTTTATGTCCACTTTTATATTCATAATTTTGTATTTTTTTTTAACTTTCTATTTTTATTGGGTCAAAAGTCATCATAATATTTATAGAGGCCAATCTCAACACAGAAATTATACTTTATTTCTTCCCTTTTTGTATGTTTATATTGCATTACTTAAATTAAAAGGACAGGAAAGATAACATAATAAACTTACTATTCTACCCATATCTCAATGTCATTTTTTTTTTAAGATTTATTTATTTGACAGCTAGAGAGGGAACACAAGCAGAGGGCCTGAGAGAGGGAGAAGCAGGCTTCCCGCCGAGCAGGGAGCCCGATGTGGGACTCGATCCAGGCTCTCTGGGATCATGACCTGAGCCGAGGGCAGTTGCTTAACCAACTGAGCCACCCAGGTGCCCCACAGTCAATGTCATTTAAAAAAAAATTGTTGACTGCCTGTTCTGTGTAAGCATTATTCTAGGAGATAATCTCATTTAATCCCTAAACACAAATTTTCAAAATCTCTCAGATGGCGTCTCAGGACCTTTTACACTCTTTTTCTCCAGTATAATTTTTCTAGTTTTATTGAAACATAATTGACATACATTACTGTATAAGTTAAAGGCATACAGGATGATGGTTTAATTTATATATGCTGTGAAATGATTACCACAATAGATTCAGCTAACACCCATCTTCTCATATAGTTACGAGAAAACAAAGAAAAAAGGAAATTTCTCCTTATAGGAAAGATTGTAATCTCTTTTTCTATGATTTTTTGTTTTTTGTTTTTTGTTTTTTTAGATTCCACATATAAGTGATAGATTTTTAAAGAATATATAAGTGATAGAGTCCAAGACTGACTGTGTTTCAGGTCCCACAAAACTTGCTTGCCCCTAAATAAAAATTTTTCAGAGGATTCTCACTCTTACCTTTCTGTGCCTACCACCTCATCTCTACTCCCACTCCACCTCACCGCTACAGCTAGCCATTTCATTAATTTCTGATTTCCTCTTTCTGCGATTCTTTTTGCAAAACTAAGCAAATATGAATATATACACATATGTATTCTTTTTTTTTTTTTTTTTTTTGGAGAGAGCATGAGCGGGGGGCAGAGGCAGAGGGAGAGAGAACCTCAAGCAGGCTCCATACTCAATGTGTAGTCCAACATGGGGCTCCATCTCACAACACTGAGGTCATGACATGAGTGAAAGTCAAGAGTCAGATGGTTAATTGATTAAGCCATGCAGGTACCCCCCTATGTATTCTTTTTTTTTTTTTTTAAGATTTTATTTATTTGACAGAGAGAGACACAGTGAGAGAGGGATTACAAGCAGGGGAAGTGGGAGAAGCAGGCTTCTTGATGAGGAGCTTGATTCCAGGACCCTGGGATCATAACCTGAGGGAAAGGCAGAGGCTTACCCCACTGAGCCACCCAGGCATCCCCCCCATATGTATTCTTATTTAACCTTTTATTTTACACCAAAGGTGGTATGCTTTTACACCAAAGGTGGCATGCTGGTGTTCATTATTCTTATGCAAAAAAAATTTTTTTTAAGCTGTCAAATCTATCATATTTTCATTTGATTTTCTGGAGTTTTAGTAATAGTCATCAAAGGTTTTTTCCAGTTTCAGGTTATAAAGAAATGATCTCATTTTCTCTAGCACTTTCAGTTTTCCATTTTTAATCTGATATATACCATGAAGTGCATATCCAATTTTATCTGTTTTTAAAGGGCTATCCAATTGCCTCACACCATTTATTAAAAACTCTACCTTCCCCCAGCAGACTGAGATGTCATCCTAAGCATACACTAATGTTTGTATGTACTTGGCTCTCTTTGTAGATTAATTCTGAACATGTTGCTCCATTGATCTATTTGTCTGTTCACATACCAATACCACATTGTTTTAATACCTGGTAGAGGCTGGCTGTCTCTCAATGCGGCCTTCTTGCTGTTTATTTCATTATAAAAACTTGAGAATCAACCTGCCTAGCCTCAGCAAATACTTGGGTTCTAAAATTAAGACTGTTAAATTTTACACATAAACTTGGAGAAAACTGACATCTCTGTGATGTTGAGTCATCCTAGCCAAAGAAGAGGGATTTCTTTGCATTTGTTCAAGTCTACTTTTGTATTTTCAGAAATGTCTTTAATTTTCTCCATATAGGTTTTTGTACACTCTTTTTTATTCCTAATGCTTTTTTCTTTTCTGTTGATATTTTAATTAGTGTCTGTATCTTCTAGTTTGTCATTGTGAATACAAAGGCTATTTTTGTATGTTAATTTTATATCCTGCTCATGTACAGAATTCTCATATTGTAGTATGAATTTAAGACTTGATTCTTTCAGGTTTTCCGAGTATGCTATCATGTCATATGACCTACAGATAGAGAATTATTTTCCAATTCCTTTCTTTTCCAATTCTATAGCTCTATTTTTTTTTTCTCCTGAGCTCCAATTATTTTCTCCAGATCCAAGAGTGACGGATGGAATGATGGACCAAGGTTTCTAGGGAGGTGGGAGAGACTGTGATTTAGAGTACTGGAAGAGTGACAAAAGTGGGAGAGGCACATTACCTCAGAGGAGGTGGTAAGAGTTTGAGACTCTGGCTTGTCAGTCTCCTCTGGAGAGAAGGATCACAAGGTGGGGGTGGGTCTTGGGCTCAGAAAATAGCTAGGGCTGAGAATGAATAAAGGGTATTAATAGCACCCACTCTATTGCTCTAGAGCTTAGCATAGAGCCAAACCCACCCCAACTAGTCTGGGTCCTGATTTTGGTAGTAAGACCAGGGGCAATTCACTTAGTTTGCCGCAGATAAATGAATAAACAGATGTTTCTGGAGACCATAATTCTGTGGTAATTAGTCAAGTAGCTATTAAGAATCCATATAAATTATAAAATCAAAGCTCCTTGCCCTCTTTATCAATGGTTTTGCATGTTAGCAACACCTGAGGATCTTTAAGAAAATACCAGTTCCTGGTTTCATCTCCAGGAATTTAATTTGACTGGGGATGGAGCCCCAGCACAACTGTAGTGTTTGGAGGTTCCCAGGTGGTTCTAATGCATGGCCAAAGTTGAGAGTTGTAGGCCTACTCCACAGAAATGTGGTTGTGTATTACCTGTGTCTGCTTCGTTGCCGAGAGGCAGCAAGTTAGCCCAGGTGTCCCTAGAGGGGTATTGCTTTCTTTTTTTAATTTTTAAAAATATTTTATTTTTTTCAGTGTTCTAAGATTCATTGTTTATGCGCCACACCCAGTGCTCCATGCAATACATGCCCTCAATACCTACCACCAGGCTTACCCTACCCCCCCCACCCCTATTGCTTTCTTAATTCAATTCAAATCAAAGTGCAGTGTAGGCCGAAGCCTGGAGCCCAGCCCCTGAATTTTACAATTCAGATTCTGCTGATTTTTACTCCTCGATAGGGCTAAGCACTTTTACAAATTTAGACCACCTGAAGCTTATTAACCAGGTGAAATGACTTTAATTTTCTGTTTTTGTCTACGTGATCACTGCTGTATCCTACCAGCCTAGAACAGTGCCTGGTACATAGTAGGCTCTTGATAAACATGTGTCTTACGAATTAATTCCCTTATCGGGCGGGCGCTGAAATTACAGCGAGGAAATTCTGGATGACCCTGCATCATTTTTAATTGTAACACTGGATCACTGAAACGCATTTCTATTTCTAACTTCTTGAGCCAAGCCCTATTTTACCAGGAATGGGTTTGCGGCAGGAGCTGGCGCAGAACACTGAGTACCTCCTCCATTCAGCTCCACCCTTCTAAGCACGGAGACCTGCCCTAATAAGGTAGCACCGAGAATCGGCTCCCGTTCACACGAAACCCGCAATACTAACAGCGGGAGGCACCCCCATTGCGCATGCGCAGAGCTTTCTGCCTGGGTTTGCGGCCCCATTTACTCCGTGGCTCCGCCCTGCTCACTCTTAGTGGGTGGGGCGAAGGGCGGGCTGGGAGAAGAGGCGGGGCGGCAGCTGCGCGCGTGTGCGGAAGAGAGCTGACGGGCTGGGGTCGCTGCCGCAGCTGGGGTTAAGTGATTTTAGACAAGATGCAGGTAAAGAGCCTGGGGGTCTGAGGCCTGGAGTCTACCGCAGCTCCTTTTTCCCGTTGGGTTCGTGGCAGTGACGGGCCGTCCTGGCTGGGACTGTGGGAAGCGCCGGGCGCGCGAAATATCGCGCGAGTCTAGGCCCAGCGCAGGCGCTGTGCGGAGAGGGCGGGCGTGGTCCGCCAGGACCTGCGGGCTGGGTCTTCCCTCCCCGCTGTGTCTCACCCCCAAATCTCAGTCTTTTGGAGCCATGTCTCCTTAAGGTCGGATCCTGTGAAGTCTGTGGAGGACTCTCAGGATCCCATCTGACAGTAGTTCCTATTCCTTAATTATTTTAGCTCCTGAGCAGGTGTGTAATGGGCACGTTGTGTGTATATGGAAGCGGAGGCTCGACGAAGGGAAGGGGCTCGCCGGAGGTCCCGTAACGTGAAACGGTGTTCCTGACTCCACTTAGAGCTGGGTGCGGGTTTAGTTGCATCCTTTCCCCACTAACGTTGATGTTCGGGTTGAGGTGCACTCCGTCTCGGATGCCGCGCTCCCAAAGCTCATCCCTAGGGTCCACACTCCATAGTTACTTTGTCTTAAAATAGGTAAAACCAAATCCCGTAGTTTTGTCCCCCCCCCCCCTTTTTTTTGTATCAGGAATTTTCTAATGGAATTGGACTAAAAGTGAAAGAAAATTAAGACATCATGAGAGTTAACAAAAATTTGTGACAACTAAATTCTGTCACCGTTGAAGGACCCTTTGTCAAAAGTCATTCTTCTGCGTCGCAGATCTCAGTGTAGTCCGAGATTCTGATTAAATCGTCTCTGGCCAAGTGGCCAATGAGAAATGGAGTTAGTGGGGGTTTGCTTGGAGCATTAGGCATTGGGAGCTGGAGAGGATAAGCATCTACAAATACAGTGTGTCTGCGGGAAGCCAGACACTCTTAAATGGTGAAGAGGAAGCTCCAGGGCTGCCCTGGCCTCCTTTGTATTCTCTATCCTTCAGGACCCTGCTCTGAAATGTCATCTCTTCAGAGTTCTTCCTTGAGCACCTTGTTGAAAGGATTCTGTTCATTTTCTTTTGATATATCTCAGCAAAACAGCGACATGGAGTTGGGGGGGGGGAGAGGGGCCTGGCTGCCCTAGTGCCCTTTCCACAGTGCTCCTTGATTTCTTATTTTAAACCAGGCCCATTAGCAGTGTTCCTGCTGTGCAAAACCAGTGTTTGGCTAGCTGGCTTTGGGATCTAGAACCCACTTGGCATTTATCCTTCTGACATTTGATCTTGGTAAATTTGACTTGTTATAGCATGGCAGTGTCTTCCTAAATGTCACATCTCTGCTAGGCTTGTGAGGATTAACTAAGTAGGTACAGGTAGGTATAGGGCTTCAGAGAGTGCCCAGCACCTAGTACTCAGTGTTAGACATTGTAAGCTGTTCCTCAGGGTCTGAGTTCTCAGGTTTGGACCATTAGAGAATTTGTCAGGCTAGCTTCAGGCTCTCCTGATTCACTGCAGCCACTTAGAACTTTCAGATACTTCTGTCTCTGCTCTTGGGCCCTTTGCACTTCCTGGTCCTTCTGCCTGGAAAGTAATTTCTTAAGTTCTCATTCCTCACATCTGGTTCCTTCTCAATTTCCAATGGTGATTAAATGTCCACTTCTGAGAGAATATCCCTGCCTATCCTGTGGAATGCAGAGCCCTTGTAACTCTCTAGGTCAGCAGCCTGTTGATCATCTCACTTGCCACAAGTACATAGTATCTGTGGAATGAATCACTCTGAGTCATTAATAAAAATGCTTTATAGAAGCCAGGTTAGAGCCTTGGTGTGAGCATTGCCACCGACCTGCACATCATATCCCAAGATACTGGTTTTTACCCAAAAATAGTTCCTGGGTGTCTTATGTGGGGAAGGGTGAAGTGGAGTGGAGGACAGGAAAAGAAAAGGGGCTGTGGATCTTTTGACACTTTCTCAGAAATAGACCACAGAATAATTTAGTTTGCATTGCAGTTCCTACCACCTTTCCCATTCAACCCTTTCCCCAACATGGCACCCTTCATAGTGGACTTTGCACTCATAGTATTCTTGGTCCACTTCCACTAGGACCCCAATGCAGACACTGAGTGGAATGACATCTTACGCAAAAAGGGCATCTTGCCCTCAAAGGAAAGTTTGAAAGATTTGGAAAAGGAGGCAGAAGAAGAAGAACAGCGAGTCCTTCAGCAGTCAGTTGGTGAGATTGCTTATATTCTTTATTTTGTCTCTCTTTGGGTTAAGAAACAACTTTCTAAGCCCCTAACTGCTTAGGCAGAAGGATGCTCTGAGCAGGGATTGGGAACCAGGGATTGGAGTGCTCTGATGAACACTATTTCTGGGACCTCAAGGGAGTCAGGCTGCCTCTAACCTTCAACTTCCTGGGCTATAGAATTTCCACAATTTCTTGTCTGTGTCAGATGAGCACATGATAATCCTGAAGAAAATATTTCTGAGTCTTGACTCAATACCCCGTTGATCACAGGGGCTCATACTTTTGTCTTCCTACATGTTAGAGCTGATTTAGAGGTGGATTCACTAGAAAGCATTTATCCAGTGAATGTTTATTGAAAGATGACTGTCTGCCAGGTGTTATGCTGAGCATTGGGGCTTTAGCTGTGTATAGGCCAGACAAAAATCCCTGTTCTTATGGAACTTCCATTCTAGTGGGAGAGAAAAGCAATAAACAATACATAAGTAAATGCAGGAAAATAAGGCAGGGAAATGGCCTAGAAAGGGTGGAGGTAAGGTGAGTATAATTCAAGAGTCAGAAAGAGCCTCACTGGGAGTGCCATTTGAGTAGACATGAGGGAGTTGAGCTACTTGAGTGAAGAGCATGTTGTAGACCCAGCCAGGAAGCCAGTATGACTAGGAAGGAGTAGTAAGTTCAGAGAGGCAAATAAGGGTGAAACTATTGAGGACTTTGTTTCTTTTAACAGAGACTTTTTTTTTTTTAAGATTTTATTTATTTATTTGACAGAGAGAAACACAGCAAGAGAGGGAACACAAGCAGGGGGAGTGAGAGAGGGAGAAGCAGGCCTCCTGCTGAGCAGGGAGCCCGATGTGAAGCTCGATCCCGGGCCTCCTAGATCACGATCTGAGCCGAAGGCAGTCACCCAACCAACCGAGCCACCCAGGCGCCCCTTAACAGAGACTTTGACATTTATGTCTAGTCGGGTGGAAGTTGTAGGAGGTTTGGACAGAGGATTGACATGTTGACAACACCCTCCTGCTGCCTTTCCAAGTATGGGAAATGGGGAACAAGTTAGGAAGTAGGGAGATTAGTCTGGAAACTACTGCAGTAATTCAGACAAGAAGTACCACTGGCTTAGACCAGCCCATATGGTGTTGGTGGAAGGGTGTGAAGGGGTCAGATCTGGAAATAATTTGAAGGTAGGGCCATAGAATTTGCCGGTGTACCGGGGGCCAACCCCGGCAACAGTCTGCGCTTCCAGAAGGTGGTGACGGAGTCGGCGATACAAAATGAGAGAGCCCCGAAGATTCTTTTCCGATCACCTGCCAGGCATCTCTGCCTTGCTGGCTATCAGTGTCTTTATTTATAGGCAACAAGTTAAAGAGTCTCATGAAGGAAAATTTTTTTTTACAGAGAGTGATTTTTGATTACACAGTGTCTTTGTTAGAGAAACATAGTGCTTTGATCAGTGAAACATGTTTTTGCAGGTGCACCTATCTACAATTCAGAGTTAACTCCTTAAACTGAACGAAGGACATTTTAATCAGTAAGGTTTTTTACAGTTTCTTACATTTGGTGCCTAGATAATAAAGGGTAGACTAATGATATGGTGTTTTTTTAAGCAGGTCTTACAAACAAGAAGGCAATTGAAAGGCTTAGATGAGTCGTATACAAAGTTTTAGCTACATTATTAATACAATGGCCAAAAGTTAGTCTGTCTGGCATCAAGGAGAAAGAGAACTTATTTTGCAAAAGTCAAAGCACTTGCTCAAGCATGTTTTCCATGACTGGGTACAGAACTCTTATTTATGGATCCTTTGTGGGCATGGCAATGTCCTTGTTAGTACAGTTTTATTACTTTAAGCCCTTTATTTAGCCATTTAAGAGCCCTGACGATCTCCTCCATAGAGCTGCAGGATATCTAAGGTTAAGCTATTTTTAATGATGGTAAGTAGAAACAAAAGCATTTTGCTATATACCAGGCATGGTTTTTAAATATCAAGCATTCCGTACAAAGAATGGCACACGGGCAGGGTGGAGAAACTGCTCCTCATGCAAACTCCTCACACTTTGTGGGAGGATCGGTGTTCGTGCCTTGCAGAGAGAAATCACGTAATTGACCATCAGGTGGCTCGAGGCTCCAGTGGATCCCATGAAGGGTGTGAGAAAAAGTGAAGGATTCCTGTCAGGGTTTGGGCTTGAGCAGCCTGAAGGATGGCATTATCATCAGCTGAGATGAAGAAGGCTTGGTGAGCAGCAGTTTGGAGCTAGGATCAGGCACTCTGTTCAATAGCATAGAAACTTTGGAATTTTTATTAGTCAAATAGAGATGGCAAGTAGGCAGTTGGCCATGTTTTTCTCTAAATCAGAGAAATATGGGCTAGAGGCATAAAGATTGCATGAGATGCAATCACCAAGGGAGTGGGTGTAGATTAAAAAAAAAAAAAGGAGTTAAAAGGATAAGAAAGTATTCAAAGCTGCAAAGGTCCAAACGAGGGGCAGCCGTAGAGGTAGGAGGAGAGAAGGCACCCTGGAAGTTAGAGGAGGAACGTCTTTCTTTCTTTTCTTCTTCTTCTTCTTTTTTTTTTTTTTTTAAGATTTTATTTATTTATTTGACAGAGAGAGATCACAAGTAGGCAGAGTAAGCAGGCTCCCTGCCGAGCAGGGAGCCTGATGGAGGCCTCGATCCCAGGACCCTGGGACCATGACCTGAGCTGAAGGCAGAGGCTTTAACCCAGGCGCCCTGGCACCATCCTTCAAAGAGGAGGCAGTGGTAGGTTGGACGAGTGCTGTTCATCGGTTCAGAAGGATGAGGAGGTCACTGTTGACCTTGCTCAGAGCCGTTTGTGTAGTGATGGAGTTGGAGTTGGGAGACAAAAATCTGATTTGATGTCAAAAGAAGCAAGAATGCTTATGGCAGTAAAAACCAAATCAAGATTTTATAGCAGCTGTTTAAAAGAAAAGAGCTGCCTGCCACTCACAGGAGAAGACCAAGGCCATGATCCCTTCAACTCTAGGAAGGGTGTGCTGAGGACACCCACGTCCTTAGAGGTAGAACTGTCACTACAGCAGTCCATGGGTATATGTGCTTGAACAGTGGACCAGGTGAGTTCAGGCAAATACAACCCTCTTGTTTCATAAACTTGGGGAACTTCTCATTCATATCCTTACTATTGTGTGGAGGTAGGAGAGTTATTTCTGCTGCATTTGTCAAGATGGTTCTATCTTTTTAAAATACCCTCAATTTCTTATTTTCTAGTGTAAGACTTTCAGTATTTTTTATTTTGCTTTTGGTGAATGGGTTTTATTTTGGCTTGGTGTTGCATGTGCATCTTTAGATGAAAAATAAAGGAGAGAAAACAAAATGCAAGTTTGTTCATCTTTTACATTTTTTGGTTTTTGCTAACTTACCTACATTCAGTGAAAACATACGAAGATATGACTTTGGAAGAGCTGGAGGATAATGAAGACGAATTTAATGAGGAAGATGAACGTGCTATTGAAATGTACAGGTTAGTGCCACCCAGAGGGACTCTTTGGTTTTTTGTGTGGCACTAAAATGTGTGTCTTTTGAAAAGTTAATTTTCTGACCATGGTAACTTTTGGAAAGGACCGTGATTAAGTAGTAATATCGCAGAGCTCGGTGAACTCATCTTAGACTTTTGCGACATGGCAAATAACTAGACCTGCGTATTTATAAAGGTTGCTCTCTGAAAGATGTCAGTATATGTGTGGGCTGTACCTTTAAGAGGCTTCTCTCCTCTTTGTGCTGTGCAGGCAGCAAAGACTGGCTGAATGGAAAGCAACTCAGCTGAAGAATAAATTTGGAGAAGTTTTGGAGATCTCGGGAAAGGATTATGTTCAAGAAGTTACCAAAGCCGGTGAGGGCTTATGGGTAATCTTGCACCTTTACAAACAAGGGTGAGCTGATCCTTAAATGCACTGTCCTTAAATGTTAATTTGAGTTTATGTCTTGAGATCTTGGGCTTAATCGACATTGGAGGTTTGTTGTTTTGTTTTTTATTAGTGTTGTGTTTTGTTGCTGATTTGCCCAAACCTAACGCCTAATTTTTGTCTTCAGACTTTAAAATTAGTATTTGTGACTAAAAAGAATGCCTTTTTTACATTGTAACAGTGGAGATCACTTTTACTGAAAAAGAATTCCTTATTTATCCTTCTAGAGAAACTCTGGCATTTCAGCATTCCATGTAGTGAATCATTCTCTTAGATGTCGGGGGTGACCTTTGTAGTAACTGTTCCAGGCAAGTGGTGTAGTGGCCCTCCACTCTTCTCAGCTCCAGCTGTATGCTCCGACGGTACTTGTGTAGAGTTTTTAAATTTTTATTTTTTGTAGAAGTTTTTTAAAAGCAGGAAATGCTTTCGACCTTTTTTTACACCTCCTGAATCTTGAATACTTCTCTCATTGAAGGGCAAAATAATTATCTTTTACAGTGAAGCTCTTTTCTGACTTATTGAGTCAAATTAAATTGGATTTTGGATTTTGCATTTTCCTGAACATGCTAGAAAGTTTTTTTTTAAAACAAAAAAGTCAATTCATCCTGGCTGGAGTAGCAGAATCACCTGTGAAGCTATTATGAGGCTTTACGTAGGTAGAAGGGTAGTTGAGCTTTTCCCTATATAAATGCAGAATCATAGTTGCTTCTATTTCTGTTTTGTAGGGTTCCTCTCTCACCTTTGTTTCCCATTTCTATTTTACAGCATTCCCCTCTGTGCCCTCATAAATCAGTACTTCAGTGGACTTGCCAGGAAGTTTCCTGATGTCAAATTTATTAAAGCCATTTCAACAACCTGCATACCTAATTATCCTGATAGGAATCTGCCTACAATATTTGTTTACCTTGAAGGTGATATCAAGGCTCAATTTATTGGACCTCTGGTGTTTGGTGGCATGAACCTGACAGTAGATGGTAAGAGAGTCTTTGAGATGGTCCAGGGCACATGAGCGATCACCAGTGTGTGTGAGAGATGATGAGGGGCTGGTTCTGCTGAAGCGACATGTGTCATGTGATTTGTCCAAGTCACGTTTGCCCCGCGTGAGTGATTGATAAAAGGCAAGAAGAAGCACATTTGATCTCTCATTAGAGGGGCCACTGGGGGCAGTTATAACTGGCCTCTAATAACTGTTAAAAGGGGGCACACTGAATTTTAAAGTATGTGTATTTAATATTAATGTCTAATATGTTTTATTTGTCCCTGTAGTTGGATATGTTTTGAGTTACAGCTCAAGATCTCAACAGTCATTTTTTGTTGAATTCACATAAATGGGGTGCCTGAGTGGGTCAGTTGGTTAAGCGTCTGCCTTTGGCTCAGGTCGTGATCCTGGGGTCCTGGGATCGAGCCCCACATAAGGCTCCCTGTTCAATGGGGAGTCTGCTTCTTCCTTTCCCTCTGCCCCTCCCCCTGACTCTTGCCCCCCACCCATAAATAAATCTTAAAAAAAAAACATTCACAGGAACATATTATTGATAGATATTTATATGTGTGTGTGTTTGTATACATACATATATAGAAAGAGACTATATGTATACACCTATGGCAGTATTTTCTCAGTTGAATATCTTAGTGGCTTTTATGTTAAATTAAAAGTTTGAGTTCTGCCTTTTAACTCCTGAAGGATGTATCCTTTTATTCCTGAAGAATGTGTCGTCTTACTCCTTTCTACCTGTTACACAAAGTGTCAAAACATGTACACACTCATAATATGAAAGAGAGAACCTGAGGCCTGCTGGCATCCTCCTAAGTCACTCACTATTGAAATAATATGTCGGCATCCTCCTAAGTCACTATTGAAATAATATGTCCACCTGTGCTTTAAAAACATACTAAAATATGACTGTAGGTTCTATTTTATATAACTATATAAGATACTCAACTGGGATAAGTATTAACATCTGTGCACATACACAAACACACATTACAATAGTTATTCATTATTCCAGTGTTCAAAAGCATACTGCATTTCAAACGAAGATGTTTGCATCTTCCTCTGGTCTTTTGAATGTACCATGAGGGGAAAGATGGTTGTAGGATAGGAGGTCCTGGCCTTATTTCTAGAAAAAGTCTTACCTGAGGATTAGTGAACTTACAAAATAATGATTACTGCCTGTAAGTGAACAATAACATTAATACATAAACCAATACATATGAATGGTAGATCTAAATATATTCTTGAGTCAAGAATTGGAATTAAGGGAGCGCCTGGGTGGCTCAGTTGGTTGGGCAACTGCCTTCGGCTCAGGTCATGATCCTGGAGACCCGGGATCAAGCCCCATATCGGGCTCCATGCTCAGCAGGAAGCCTGCTTCTCCCTCTCTCACTCCCCCTGCTTGTGTTCCCTCTCTCACTGTGTTTCTCTCTGTCAAATAAATAAATAAAATCTTTAAAAAAAAAAAAAAAGAATTGGAATTAAGGTTTCTCTTTTTCTTCCTTTCTTTTTTTTTTTTTTTTTTAAGAAATTTGTTGACTTTTCATAACATTCAACCAAGTTACCAAGAACTTTAAATACTGGTGTTATTGATCTCCATGGATCACGTTAAATTATGACGTAAATAAAATTGGTTTTCACATTTTATTGGATGTACCTAATTAGCAGAGTATCCCTTAAACCAGGCTGTTTGCTATTAGGTGTCTCATGTAGTCCCTCAGTGCTGCCTGGGGTCTTTTCTGCAGGGAAAAAGACATCCCTTGATTTCACCTCTCAAGGTCTCAAGCCCATGTGGAGTTTCATTGATTATATGAGAGTGACATACAGGAACCAAGACTTTAGTCACTGGTTCTTTATTTTCTTGGTACTGTTTTTATTACTTGGAGCAAATGTATAAGTTCTAGACTGTCATCATACATTTAAGCTTTGACTCTAATAGATTGAGATACTGGACATGAGGCCCAAGAATTTCCTTGTGTTAACTAAAATTAGATTTAATGATTAGATTACCAGCAGGACTGTGAAAAGTATTTCCTTTAAATATTTCATGCTAATTTCTTTCCTGAGAAATTGTTTGCAAGTCGAGAAACTGTAGTCATTAGAAGACGAGGTTTAGTCTTTGTTTTTTATTTTAGTAACCATATAGATTCAAATATATATAGTTTCTCATTTGATCTCTTCTTCTGAAAAAGGGAAGTATTTGGTTTTCCTTCTTAAAGGTCTGATTTTTTTGCTTTCCTTCTAAATACCTTATAATTATAGCACTAAAATTATCATCAAATGTTACTGCATAGTTTCTGTTTAGAGAAAACTGGCTTAATAGCATAGAGGATGAGGGTCCCATGCTGACCGCTTTAGGTAACTTATTTTTCTTTATCACATAGAGTTGGAGTGGAAACTGTCAGAGTCTGGAGCAATCAAGACAGACTTGGAGGAAAACCCTAAGAAACCAATTGAAGATGCTTTGCTGTCCTCAGTGCGGTGCTCTGTCCCCACAAGAAGGGTTAGCGATTCTGAGGATGACTAGGACTGTGGCCTCGGTAATGTGCCAGACTTCCTTGATGTGACAGATCATCAGGATTTTTTTAAAAAGGAAAAAGTAGAAATGCTTTTTGGCTTTTAGCCTTTTTATAATTATGTTTCAAATCTCATACATCTCAGAAATCATCATTGCTGGGAGTCCTATTACATTTCTTAGAACTCTCTTTTTAAATTAATAACCTTTCCTTAAAAAAATAAAAACCAGCTATTGATATGGCAGATGTCTATGTTTTCCTCACTTACATTTTAAGCTATAAAACTGTCTGTTCACCATTTGCCCACATATAACTACATAAGAGGGAATGTAGAGTGTTTTTTAGATAATGTGACTAAGTTATTTGGTGGAAAAATTGCAAGCTAAGCCTTGTAGTTACATTATCATTTTATTTTGTAAGGATGGCAACAGAGTTATTAGAGGGATGATTGATTAGAAAAATCTTAGTATTTGTCCTATTTAGAAGAAATAGGCAATAATTTTTATAAAACATTGTCTTTTCAAAGCAGTAACTGAAAGATTCCAGTTTATTGCCATTTTTGGTTAAGTGTTTTTTTCTAGTTAAAATAGTTTTTGTTTCAGATATTGGGTTACAGTTAATACTGTAAAAGGCCACCTAAATTTTTTTTTTGTAAACAGATAATAAACACATAAGCCCTCTCTCAATTAGTAAAAAGCATCCAGGTATTTTCTGAACTAGAATCCCCTTAGCATTAACACTTAACAGGTAAATTGACGTTAATAGAAAAATTAGGAGAAATATCCCCTAATGTTTATGTTGAATGATGTAGTATTTAATGCAGGTTTGAATCTTAAAAGTATGAACTATAGAGGACCCAGAGTTCCTTCAGATTATATTACAAAATTTATTTTTGCTGTGATTCAAAGAGTGACAAACAGCTGTGACCCATTTTATCAATCAGAAGTGTCTGTATTAGTGAATATTTGTTTTTCTACACACCTGAGAGCCAACGCTGTTTTTAAAAATGTACTCCATGTAACATTTTACTTTGAAGGATTTTTCATGAAATTTTAATTGCAGGTTGATACAAGTGTGGTCAGTTCTGTCACTTGATTGCTAGCTAGTTCCATGGGTTTTGTGGGGGAGCTGCCTTCTTTGATTTTCTCTTGTTAGCTGACGTTAAAATGAAATGCTGTGGGAAGAATAAGGGTGAAAAGCTTGAGTGCTGCATTGGCCTGAGAACTGCAGTGCGCACAGCTTTTGAGAGAACAGTGAGCATGGTGGGGGGCAGCGTCCACCATGATGGGAAACAGCAGGCTTTATTCCACTGTGGAGCCCACGCAGGATGTAGCTCTAAATATTCACTATGCTGCTTTGATCTATGTAAGTGTGAAAACTGCCTCATCCTCTTGCCTTCCTGCTGGGCTGAGGCTCCTAGTGTGAGCTCAGTGCCCACTCGGGTGCCTCTGGACGTGGCTGATGAACCCGGCTGGCCACATGGCACCCAGGCCCCGGGCAGTTGTTTAGTCATGCTGACTGAACTTGATTTAAATAGAAACATCTCTCTCTTAAAATCGATACTGTGATTTAGAACCTGACCTGCAAATTTCTGTAAGTTAGTTAACTTTGGGAGACTTTGCCGTACTACTTACCACTAATTTTCTATTTCATGTGGAGCATTTGTGATGTGACAGAGGTGTTACAATTCAGTGCCAAAGCATTGAGTTCATCTAAATCCACAGCAAAAACACACAGTGCTCAGGGAAAGCAAACAGGAAGGATGCCTAGAGTCTGTCTTCCAGTGTTCAGAGGAAAGGATTATAGGGAAGGGGGTTAAGCAAATGCTAGGTAGCCCTTTCTTTCTTTCTTTCTTTCTTTCTTTCTTTCTTTCTTTCTTTCTTTCTTTCTTTCTTTCTTTCTTTCTTTTTTTTTAAAGATTTTATTTATTTATTTGACAGAGAGAAACACAGCTAGAGAGGGAACACAAGCAGAGAGACTGAGAGAGGGAGAAGCAGGCCTCCTGCGGAGCAGGAAGCCTGATGTGGGGCTCGATCCTGGGTCTCCAGGATCATGACCTGAGCTGAAAGCAGTCACTTAACCAACTGAGCCACCCAGGCGCCCCTAGGTAGCCCTTTCTTAAGTGATTGGTAAGAAATGGTTCTGGAGGGTGGGGATGATGACTGGGAGAATTGAAGTGGTGTAAGACTATATAATCAAATACAATAGATTCTTCCTTATTTTCCTTATTTCTAGAGGAAGGAAAGGATGTAGATGAGCTGTATATGCCTATCTCATTGCAAGCTGAAATTTATAGCCTCACTCCCCAAGGTTGCAGAGCATTGCTTCCACCGGGGTCTGCCACACAGCTTCCAGGGTGGGTGGCTCAGAAGTACTTCAGGGAAGTTGTACTGCATATGAAAGGTACTTTAGGATAGTTACAAAAGGAAGGTTAAGAAGGGTGTCCTCTGTCACTGGTGCCTAAATTTTTTTTGTCATTTGTTATCTCCAACTTTAGATTCAGTTTTCTTATGTAATGAGACCAGATTTTGACAAAGTGCTTTTCAAGTGTGACAGGCCAAATGTGTTGTGACTGTGTTGCCTACTTTAGAAACATGTTCCTATGAAATGATTTTGTCCTGCTTATGGAAACTGGTTGTTACTCATAAATAGAACCTTTTTGACATGGGGCTTTCAACATGCATTTTTGATACTCTTTACATTCATACAGCAGATGGTCCAGGCTTTCTGCCTTCTGCATGCCGACGCCCTCCCACCACAACTTGGTGACTTGCACCCTAGACCTTGTCACTTGCATGCTACAAGGAATGCCCTTGGCTTCCAGTCTAAGCACCCCATACCCCTGCACAGTGCTCTGTCTTCTCTTTCTGTTCCCTTCAGTCTCCATTGAAGATGTGTCTTACGCTCCCAAGTTTAAACCCTCCCTCTGTGCTTTTGACCTTATTCTCTCCCACATCCCTTAGGACTTTCTTCCAGTAAATTATCATCTTGATTTCAGTCTCTCCATTACTGAGGAGCCTAAGACAGCAAGAATGTTTAGGTTCTGTGACAGAAACTGCTACTTGCCTATCAGGTGTCCAGGATTCTCCCAGCAGCAGTGGGATCAGCTAAAAGATCAAACTTCTAGCCTCCTTGGAGCTACGGATTGCCAGATGGAAAGTGGGCAGGTGGTGGCTGAGCAAGCTTCTTCAGAGGGACAGACAACTGGCCTGTGCCCCTTTTGGACTTAATCCCCTTCTACTTTTGACAAAAGCATAGATGTGATTGCATCCTACCTGGGCCATAGGGTATCTTTATAGAGGCAAAACTGGAAGGATTTTATTTCTGATGACATCGTAGAGCCACTGTAAGCTGGCTCTTGACTGCCTTCTCTGGACTTCTGTTACTGGGAAAGAAGTAGCTTCCATCCTGGTCTCTGTTAGTAGCAGCTGACACATTTCCTGATAAAGTCACCTGCCCATCGCCAAAGGAAATTTCAGTCATTCTAGCTTTATACTCCTCACCACTTTCACATTGCTTGATAAAACAGAAGCACAGATCTCCTGCCTCTGCTTTATCACTGTTGCCTTTCAGTAATACAATGAATTAGACTTTAGGACTGCATACTGAAGGACTAGATACTCTGAACAACTTGCCTAATAATAACTTAAAATGTTGGATAAAAGGTTTTTTTAATGCTCTTAAATTGTCGCTGAACTGACAAGGAAGAACAGCATTCTCAGAGCTCAAAAGCAATTTGAATTCTCCTGGGACGTGTGGTCCAAAAACTCAAACCGAGTTCTTAAAGTGGTGCTGAGTTGGTTATACCCCTGAGTTCACAGCTAAAGCAACTGCATATCCGTGCTGTAAGAACACAACTTTTTATTCCTCAAGCACTTCTTACAAATAAAGCTCCAAAGGAACTTGAGCTCATAGTCCTAAATCACAAACCCACAAAATCACAGGATGCCTCAAAATAAGGTATCCTGAAGGAAAGCCAGCAGAAAACAATACAGTGAAGACTTGGAAAGACTTTGGATAGTGGAATTTTCAGATACAAGAGGAATACAATTTTTTTTTTAAAGATTTAATTTCTTTATTAGAAGCATGAGTGGGGGAAATGGGGGTAGGGACGAGGGAGAAGCAGGCTCCCTGCTGCTCTGTCTCAGGACCCTGGGATCATGACCTGAGCCACAGGCAGATGCTTAACTGACTGAGCCACCAGGCACCCAAAGATGAATACATTTGGTATGTATGTATTAAGAGTTAAAAAAAAAAAAGAGTTCCTTATATAAAAATAAATCCTATGTCACATAACCAGTGGGGGAGAGAATAAACTGGAAAAAAGAGCCAAATAATTACCTAGTAGATAACACACAGAGATAAGTAGGTAGAAATGTAAAAATTAGGAAAGAGATGTGGAGAGACTGAGAAAGTTTAACATGTGTCTTAAGAGTTTTAGAAGGAAAGAATTGGAAATTGGCAATATTTGAATAGATAAAGAAGTTTTCTAGAACCAGTAGAAGATACCAACCTTTGGAAAGTTTTGCAAATCCTAAATGAGTCACGTATAATAAATCTACACTTCTGTGTGTGTGTGTGTGTGTATTATATGTGTATTTTATATATCATATATATGTAAAACTGCAGCATATCGGAGAGATTTGTACAAGCAATCAGTGAGAACAGTCATATTACCCACGAGAGAGTAGCTGTAGGACTTCCTGACTTCTTAGCAACAAGGAAAACAAAAATAGACTGATAGTATCATCAGTGAGCTGGTAAAAAACAAAAACTACTAACCAAGAATTAATACCCAGCAAAACTATATTTTGGGAATGAGGATGAAATTTCTGACAGAATGAGTAAGTTTGTCATTGGTAGACTTTCACTAAAGGAAGTTTAGAAGATGAAAGGTGCAGGGGCACCTGAATGGCTCAGTTGCTCGGGTCACAATCTCAGGATCATGGGATCAAGCCCCATGTTGGACTCAACACAGATTCTGCTTGAGATTCCCTCTGCCCCTCCCTGTCCCCTATACTCACTCTCTCAAAACAAAACAAAAATGATGTGGAACAAGCATCTGATGAAATGTCTGAGGTTCGAGAAAGGGTGGTGACCAAAAAATGTGGGTAAATCTGAACAAGCATTGACTTAAAAGAATACAATTAATGCCTTATTTGTGATAGTAAGAGGAAGATGAAACTCAAAAATAGGACAAAATAGGGTACAAGATGAAGGCTTAATTGGAGTTCAAATGTTCTTAGACCCTTAAAAAGCATTCAGGAAGTTGGTAAAGGTATCCGTGTAAAAAATTTCATTCAAGATAACAGTAAAAGAAAATGAGTATGTAACTTTTGAAGTAGTGGGGAACATGGGGCTGAGGGAGACCTCAGTTAGTTTAAAACAAGACCAAAAGAATACAAAGAAAACAAAAGGGAGAACCGTGGGAAGTCTAAAATGCTGGAAATAAATCTAACCAAGTAATTACAATAAGTATAAATGGATAATATTCCTTCTAGTCTTACCATATGATCTAGAAGTCATGCCTGTAGCTGTTTAACCAGCTGATGTGAAACAGCCACACAAACACTTGCACACAAATGTTGCTAGCAGCTTTATTTATAATCGCCAAAACAACCAAGAGGTCTATCAATAGATAAATGGATAAATTGTGGTACATTGTGATATATAGACAGAATGGAATGTTGTATCACCATAAAAAGAAATGAACTATCAAGCCACAAAAAACATGGATGCTAAGTGAAATAAGCCAGTCTGAAAAAGCTGTATACTCCATTATTCCCAATATATGGCATTTTGGAGAAGGCAGAACTATGGAGAAGCTAAAAAGATCAGAGGTTGCCAGGTTTGGGGAAGGGTGGGAAGGTTGAATGGATAAAGCACATGGAATTTTTTTTAATACATTTTTTAAAAGATTTTATTTATTTGACAGAGAGAAACACAGCTAGAGAGGGAACACAAGCAGAGGGCCTGAGAGAAGGAGAAGCAGGGTTCCTGCCGAGCAGGAATCCTGATATGGGACTTGATCCCAGGTCTCCAGGATCATGACCTAAGCCGAAAGGAGTCGCTTAACCAACTGAGCCACCCAGGCCCCCCAAAGCACATGGAATTTTTACAGCAGTGAAACTACTCTGAATTAGATATAATGGTGGAGATATGATAATATGCATTTTCCAAAGCCCATACAACTTTATAGCACAAAGATTGAGGCTTAATGTATGCACATTTAAAAGTACTTGTTTAGAGCAAAGATTCCTGCATGGAATGTGGGATGTGACAAAACAATCTAACTGTATTACAGATGTGTGAACCACCTAATGGAAAGGGTTTCGGGGAAGGCTTCTCTCCTAATCTTGGAAATGAGTCTATAAGATAAAAGGCAAAAGGATCTCTGCATAAGCACTATATTCTAGTTGATGGTTATTTCTCACAGCAGTATGGGTTTAACAATTCTGATACTGCTAGAATATGTACTGGAACTGAACAATTAAATACATAGCAGATAGTGAGAGCCGGGTTTCAATGTTAGAGTGTGAGGTTATAGATAGCAAGGAGAGGAGGTTAAAATAACTCATGGGGTAATGGATTAGAGTTGGAGACATCAGTATAAACTCCTGTTTAGTTTAATATAGATACAGATGATTATATATTTAGGTAGTGAACATACACAGGCTAGTAAACACATTTTTTTCATTGCTCCATCAGCCTAAGGGGGCCTAAAAGCAACGATAGCCCAGTAGCAAAGACCACACCTGATCCTTAGTTACTGGTTTCTAATACCATTCTCCAAAAAGAAACTAGGGCTCTTTAGAGAGATGGTGGGTTCTAAAACTGGAGCAGAATATATGTAAGATTAGCCTGGAGCAACCTGTAACACCAGAAAGTAAAGAAGTGTTAAAAACAAAATGGGGGCACCTGGGTGGTTCAGTTGGTGAAGTGTCTGCCTTTGGCTCAGGTCCTGATCTCAGGGTATTGGGATGGAGCCCCTGAGTTGAGCTTCTTGCTCAGTGGGGAGTCTGCTGCTTCTCTCCCTCTGACCCTCTCCCCTGCTCATGTTCTTGCTCGTGCTTGCTCTCTCAAATGAACAAAGTAAAAAATCTTTAAAAAACAAACCCAGAATGTTAAGAATATGTCAAAAGGATGAAGGAGCCAATTAAAACATCTAATGGCTAAAGCTGGAACCCTTTGAGCAACAAAGTAAATACCAGATTATAACCTAAAGTATAAAGTAATCCATGAGGCCATGCTGATAAATGATTAAATAGATAAGTGGGGGAGAAGAGGCCATCTCTTGTGCAGAATCCTAAATAATTTATGTAGATACCCTGGACTTAAGATATTCACCCTTAAGCATGGGTTGCATGATTTCCTTCCAAAGTGTATAATATGGAAAGATGGGTGGGAAGAAGAACCTTACAGAGACAAACACTCTCAGGCAGATCACAGTCAAAGTCAACAGTGATGTCATTTATTACCATGGACCCCGGATAGGATATGAAAATGCTACTTTACTTCTTTGGTCTTCTTTACAAACATCTGGCAAATCCCAACTGAGGAACATTCTACAAAATAGCTGACCAGAACTCCTCGAAACTGTCAAGGTCATTAAAAACAAAAATCTGAAGAAATGTGACAGCTAAGAGGTACCTAAGAAGACAGTACTACTAGATGTGGTGTCCTGGATGGGATCCTAGAACAGAAATGGAATAGTAGCAAAAAACAAAAGAATTCTGAATTACATATGTACTTTATGAATGATGATGAATGATTATCAGTATTTATTTGCTAATTACAACAAATGCATCATACTAATGTAATATGTAATGGAGAAAGTGGGTATGGGTTATATGGGAAATCTGTACTATATTCTTAATTTCTCTGTAAATCTAAAACTATGCCCCAAAATAAAAACTTTTTTAAATGGTGGCTCATGAATCACAGCAAAATGGAGATTGAAACTACTTTAAGGAAGGTGGTGTTCCTTTCTTGATTGTCTGTAATAAAAGGCACGGGTCTTCGTTTGGATCTGCCCAAATGCAGAGCTTGAGCCAAGGATTTGAGTAAAGAATTTGAGAGAGTTCAGGAGACAGGGAGCTGAGAGAGAGAGAGAGAGAGAGAGAGAGGCCGGGAAGGGGAAAAGCCAGGATACTGCTGAAAATCAGGTCAGTGAGGCAGGTAGGCAGTAGGAAACTCAATCCCTTTAGGACCTCGAAGAAGTGCCAGTAGTTCAACCACTGATAGGAAACTGAGTTATTTATCTCCCAATTCTGCCCACCCCTTGCAGGCTGCTTCTAGAGAAGTTAATTCTCCTGCACTTGTGTGCTGTGCATGCACAAGGACTGAGCAAGTGTCTATGCCTGAGAGGCAGCCCTGGGCAGACACACAACGGTTGTGTGCCTTTTAGGTGGGATGCTGGTGGTACAAGATGAGTGTGAATACACATGGAAATGAGTCCTATTTTATATATTTGAAAGAGATTTCTTAGACATTCCAACACAGATTCTTGTCACATATCACTCTTGTGCACAGATAACAAGAGAAAAAGAAACAAAACTCGTTGGGTAAAGGATTTCTAAAATGGCCGGATGCCCCTGTGACACCACGTTCTGCTAGGTTTGAGCTGGCTCTTCTTGATTCAGCCAGAAGGTGGCGAGCAGTAACAACGTGACCGCTGCTGCCCCTTGCCGGTTCAACAGCGACTGCCAGTGTACCCCAGTGCTCAGGGATGTTGAAAATAAGGGGGAACACGTGCTTAGCATTGGTGAAATGAAGTTGTTAATAGCTCACAGTGGATTATTTTAACTTGACCGTTCTAGCTTTTAGGTTTGAGAGTAGATCATTAACTCATTTCTATTTATTGACCTTTAAAATACTGAAAATACAAACTTCCTAATAGGAAAAATGTGGCTACTTTTCCTTACATACTGATTAAAGTGAAACCAGGTTTTGGGTTTTTTGGTTGGTTTGTTTGTTCTTTTTTTTTTTTGCAATTAAAATCCAATACTACTTTTGTAAGTATCTCTCTCTTTTAGATGGTGATGAAAAAAATTTTTTTTTTTTACTTTAAATTTATCTTATTTTTTCAGTGTTCCAAGATTCATTGCCCATGCCCCACACCCAGTGCTCCATGCAATAGGTGGGAGAACCTGGTGGTGGGTACTAAGGGTGGTGGGTACTATAGCATGAAAAATTTTTGAAGAAACGTTTAAAGATACATGTATATCTCATGGGGTGCCTGGGTGGCTCAGTGGGTTAGGTGCCCAGCTATTGATTTTGGCTCAGGTCATGATCCCAGTGTTATGGGATCGAGCCCCACATCCACCTGGGTGCTCAGCATGGAGTCGGCTTATCCCTCTCCCTCTGCTCATGCTCTCACTGCCTCTGTCTCCCTCTCTCAAGTAAATAAAATCTTAAAAAAATACATATGTGTTTCATAAAAAGCTATCGTTAGTAATAGTTAACAAGTCAATACTTTACCTTTTAACAAATGTTATACAAAAGAATAAATAAATTGCACCTTTTGTTTCATCCAGGGATTTGAGATATCCAAGTGAAATAGTATAGTACATGTTTACACAGATAGACCCCCACACACTCAAGCTATACTGCACCGGGCTCTGCTGTAATTGCAATGACCAAATCAAAGAGTAGATCGGGCAGACTCAGGTTGCCCCCATACTGACTCTGGCTCCCTAAGGCTTTCTGGTTCTGTTTTGGTTTCCCAAGTCTACTGGGAAGAAAATATGAGAAGTACAGTACACTTGGCAGTTATTTCCATAGTGTAAATTAATACACTTCCCAGACTGTTCTGAGGTGCCCCAGTTTCCCACAAGTTCACAGGAATGAGATATTCTGTTTTCAAGGGAAGCGCGGCAATGCTGCGATCAACCAAACACTGCAGGCAACTAGCTCAAATAAATAGCTCGCATTAAGCATTAGTTTGTACTGCGTTCCTTTCCATGATGTCTTATCTTTCCAAAGCAGGGTTTTTGGCAGTTGCTGCGATCAAAGCAGGTGCAGCTCAAAAATCAACGAGGAGCGGGGAATGAGGGTGACAGCGTCTAATGAAATTTCAAGGCTGGACAAAGCACAAAGCCCAACAGGCACTCACATCACATTAATAAGAAATGAAGTAAGTCTATTATTTTTTATTCAATATTTGTATTTTTTCCAAATAGCTAAAAGTGTTTAGAACATAAATGCTTATTAAGTTGTTTGGCCCTAACTACTTAATAAAAGAAACAGGTAGCTCCTTTTTTTCTTAGGGGTACACTGAAAAAATTACTGAGCCATGAACTAATGGACATTTAGGAATCTCTAAGTTAATACATTGGTATTCTGGTTTGTAATTAAATCTGAAATCATGTTGGTGGGCTCACATCCATCCTTGAGATTTGATTACCCTGAACCAACTCGACAAAGAATATTCTTTTTTTTTTTTTCGACAAAGGATATTCTTGACTCTGTCAGGATGAGTACTATACCTTGAAACCTGCAGTGACTCCAAATTACTCCGAAAGGTCCAATCTTCATGGAGCAGACAGCTTTTTCTTTATTATCACCTGCAGCAGAACTGGTGGCTTCTCCTGGTGTCTTGGGTTTTCTCATGTGTAACAGGCATCCCAGTAATATGGTTACCTTGAGGATGACACACGCTAAGATTTATAATATCAACAGTTCGCTGATGTTTTATTCTTGCTGATGTAGCAATAATAGTAGTTATCACTGAATCATCATGGTCATCCTCACCAGTATCCCGTTGTTTTTTGTTTTTTTTTTTTTTTAAGATTATTTATTTATTTATTTATTCGACAGAGAGAGATCACAAGTAGGCAGAGAGGCAGGCAGAAAGAGAGGAGGAAACAGGCTCCCTGCTGAGCAGAGAGCCTGATGCGGGCCTCCATCCCAGGACCCTGAGATCATACCTGAGCCAAAGGCAGAGGCTTTAACCCACTGAGCCACCCGGGTGCCCACCAATGTCCTGTATTTTTTAAAGCATTCCTCAGTGCTTTGGCATCCTGATAAATTCACTCATTTGAGGTTGGTTGCGGGTCCTAACACTTGGAATTATAAATGACCCAGAAACTCTTAAGATAAAGTTTGTCAGTACAGTTTGGGAAGAATCTTAAATTATATCTTTTACCTTTCTTATTTGGGCAACTTTGGGGCATTTTCTTCCCTTTTACATTTCCACCATTACATAGTCCTTGTATAATCTACTTTTTTTTTCCTGTGCTTTTACACTTTCTTAGTATGTTAAGAAACCCCCCCCACCCAGGTTATCCTTTATTTCCTTGGGGTCCTCGCAAGTAAGTCTTAGTATAAAACACTGGAGGAGTTTATATTCTTACAGTCTGATATTTATCATTTCCAAGACAGGTCTCCTCCATATGGATCAAATACTGTGTTTTTGCATTAACTTTTCTCTATCTAAGGTCTCCACTACATATTGCTTGTTGGGGATATCTCAGACTATTTATCAGTCCTCTGAATGGATGCACCCTCTAAATACCAGGAATGGCATTAATATGGAAAGAGAGGGGATCTGAGCCACATCGGGCCACAGTACTGGGCTAGGTAGCATTTGGGCTATTCCTCTTCTCTTCAGAGATTCTAAAATGTGAATTCTTTTAGAATAATATATAGCTTGTAGCCTCTCATGATTGCATTCAGAGATGGTGGGATGATCGCTGGGGTTCAAGGCACATTTTCCATTTTCCAATGTGTTAGAATGAGTGTGAGAGAGAAAATAGAATCAAACAGGAGCAGGACATGAAGCAGAATGAAAGCTCTCTGAACTTGAGAACTCCCTCCCAGGCTTCTTGTTTTCTGTCTCTCGGCTTTGGCACAGCAGGTCCTGCACTGAAATTCCTGGCAGTGAGAGGTCTTGGGAGAATGAGCTTTGAGTGTCCGTGGATATATGTTTGTATGCTTGTCAGTGAATAGTGGAGGGAGAGGGGTGGCGTCTCTTCAGAAGGAATTCTGAATTGTACAGGACCCACCTCTAATGAGTTTGTAGCCTGTGGCTTATGAGCAATAGACATGATTCCCGCCTTCTCCCAATGTCCACTGGGAGCTGTGACTTCCCTCATTCTTACCCCAAACCCAGTAGGCACTTCCTTTTGGAAGGGAGGGGGTAAAAAAGAAGAGAGGGAAGAGGGGAAGGAAAGATGGAGAAGGAGAGAGGTGGAAGGGGAGGGAGGGGAGAGGAGCGAAGAGCCTGGGAAGTGGGTTGGTGATTGCTTTTAAGTTTGCAAACAGAACAGTAGGTGGGTAAGGGAAGGTATTTATGCCCTTTTCATCCAGGGCTTTTATTTGTTTGGAAAGGATCAACCAAAGGGAAGGTTTTGTTCATTTTTTATTGGTGTAGAGTAGAGGAGACATCTGCACAGGAGTTTTGCATGAGCTAATGGTACCACAATCAGTTTGACCCTATTGTTTTAGGAAAAACTTTTAAATGGGAGTAGAGTTTAGGAAAGAGAGTTTCTGCTAAAAGACCATAAAGCATTATCCTTTATTGATCAGGATTTGCTAACGGGTGCATATAAATGTTTACAGAAGCAAAGAAATCCAATGCCTGAGAGCTCTGAAGGGCTCTTGAAGGCCACTGTCATGCAGCGTCCTCTTTTGGAGACAGCTGGCCTGCTGAGTAAGCACACAAGAACTCAACGTGTACCTAAATAAAATGACTGCTAAGCAAGGGCTTCTAGCTCAGAGAAGCAATTTCTGGCTACATGTGTGTTTGCAGCAGTGTAAATTAGCCTCTGCCTGGGGCCTGGGAAAAATCAGGTCAGGGCCAGGAGTCACCATGAGGCCCGTCTGAAAGGTGCATAATGAATTTATCTTTTCCTCAGGACAAAGTATCTTTCTATTAGTGTCTTCTGGAGGTGTGCGAAATAGCTGGGTTTCCCTGGAGTGTCTGATCTTATCTTAGCAAGGCAAGATGGAAAGGAAGAAAGGATGCTGAGTGGATGCTGGGGCCTATAACAGGTAGGGCTGATGCATAAAGTTTTGTCTCCAAAGATTTGGGCAGAACCTAAGTACCTACTAAGTGGTTTAAGAATATGCATTCTGAGCTAGATCACCTGAGTTTGAATGCCACTTGGTAGCTGTGCAACTTTGGGAAAGTTACTTAACTTTTCTGAGTTTTAGTGTCCTCAACTGTGAAATATAGACAATAATAGTATAGGCCTCACAAGGCAGTTATAAAGGTTAATATTATAATACAAATGAATACTTGTATATTGCTTAGGACAGGGCCTCGCACACAGTAAGCATTAGGTGAGTGTTTATTACATGAACTCCTACATCAGATATGGAGTTCCAATTGCTACTGCTTCCCACCAACACACCACAGATCTAGTGACATAAACAACCGCCCTTTTATTATGTACACAAATTCCATGGATCAAGACCACGGGGGTTGTCACGGCTTGTCTTTATTCCACATCTTTGGTCTGTGAGGAAGACTCAAGATGCTGGGAGGGACTTTTGTGGCTGGAGCTTCTTCACTCACATGTTTGGGGCCAAGTGGGGGTGGCTCCAAGGTTGGGCTCAACTGGAGAACTTACTCATGTCTTGTTATAGCCCAGTTTTGCTCATCCTGATAGCCGGGCTCTGGGAGGGAGTTTTCGAAGAGCAGGTGAAGATAGCAGAAGGAAGCGATGTAGGCTTTTGTGACCTAGCCCCAGACATTGCAGGGAGTCACTCCCATTACATTGTACTGGTTGAAGCTGTGGTTTAGAATTAAGGGGAGGTGACGTAGACTCTACCTCTTCATGGTATACAATGGGACCAGAGAGCCTCTATATCCTATCAGCTTTGATAGTCCCCACTGCATTGTTCAAGTGGGAAGACCTGTCATCCAGGATTCTTCCAGAAGAGCAAAAGCCCTGGATTGACTTTCACCATTCCCACTGGGTAGGCCTCACTAAATGGAATCTATGAATCAGTGCCCCTTTCCATAGGGATTGGGGTGCAGGACTTTCAAATGACTGGCAAGACCACAAGCCAGCACCAGAATCTTATTCTCCATTTAGTGCCTTCTAGCATAGTGGCTGATATAGCCCACTACCTGAATTTGGTGCTGAGTTGCTATTCTTACCCACTGAGGTTGCCTGCACTCCATTGTTTTAATTACAGGCTGTTATTTCATTTAAAAAAAGCTAGCAATAGGATTAAGGGTACTGTCATTTTAAAAGCCAGACTCCTGGCCTGAAAGCTCATCAGTGAATCAGAGGACAAATGTTCCCATTGTGCTGGTTAAAAATAGGAGCTATGGAAAAAGTGACAGAATGAGATGAATGCCATTAAAGTGTAATTACATTTACTGTAAATGTGAGCTTTGGGAAGAGTCTATTCTAGGCAGAGAAGCTGTACCACAGCCTGGGACGTGGAAAACCCAAGGCCTCTGCTAATAACTGCTTTTATGTTTTGAATTTTTATAGTGTATATTGTTAGGGATTGTTCTTACTGTCCATTAGCCTTGTTAAGGGTATTAGAAGAACTATGTCACTCCAAAGAAAAATAAAACCGTAGGGTTCACCTTGAATCTCAGACTGTAGCTTTTCCATTGTGCTCACAAGGCAATGTTTCTGTGTATCTATGTATCATATATCCATCAATCTATATATCTGTGTGTTTCTGTATACCTATCTCCTGCCTCAGTGGTCAGGTGCAGTAGCTGGATCGGGCATAATTTGAAAGGCAGGGCTTAATTGTTTGCTCATGAAAATAGCTCGTGTTTTTCTGATTTTAAAACAATGCATTCTTGCCATATAAGAATATTAAAAATATACTAAGACAGTAAACTATTCTAAATTCACATAAAGTACTGTTCACATTTTGATGAACATCCTTTCCAGGCACAGTGTTTTTGTGAATTTAGAGATAGTTTTAACATTTTGTTGTTGTTGCTGTTAAAGCTTAGCAGTATATTTTGGCCATCTTTTAATAAGATTGTGTTACATCTTGATGTCTAGTGACTAACTGGTATTCCATAGCTATACTATAGCTTATTTATTTAATGATGACACTAGGTGTCATAATAAGCCATGTATTATTTTGACTCATAGCTAGAAATTATTCCTTTGCATAACTGAAAGACAAATGCTGTCAAATATATATACACTTATATTATATTACATTATATTACATTATAAATCTATATTTTACTGTAAGAAGCCCACCTCCATTTTTGCTTCCCAAATAGTTATCCAGTTGGGATTTATTTTTTAAAGCTTGGTTGGAGAAGTAGAGGGGAAAAAAGGGCTGATGGAAACAGAGACTGAAAAGCAGGATTGGGGTCTCTTTCTCAGTCTCTTTCCCAGCATCCTTTCTCCACATAGAGGAAGCATAGGGAAGACAGGGCGGCTTTAGGTACTAACTTTCCAGGAATGTTGGCTGAAGCCAGAAATAATATTGAGACAATACCCTGAAACTTGGAACTCAAATTAGCTTGAAAGAGAGTGATACACAGCATGATGTTATGAGGTAGCTCAGGTAATAGTGTTTCTACTTCCCTCAGGAGCTGCTTTCACACTGAGCCCGTGAACACTGGTGCTTCAGCGTCTTCGTTTGTCTCTACAATGGTGTAACATTAATGCCAATACTGACTATCTGCAGTGGTGAACAGCCTTAGTGCCTCTGGTCTACAATCCCTCTAGAATAGGTACTGACCAGCTCCTCTAAGCGTCCAGCACTCACATGGTCCCTGGCACCTAGCTGGCATTCAGAAGGCCTTCACTGGAACAAAAGGAAATGCACTTAGGGTAATTATGCAGATTCCGTTGGGTCTGCAGTGGAGACTCATCACCACTAGGTGTCATAATGAGTCAAGTAAAACTTGGGCTCATAGCTAAAAATTATGCTTTTACTGTATTCATTGCTATTCATGCATGCATTCACTTTTTCAGCAACCATGTGTTGAGTGTCTGCTGCATGCCAGGCACCATTCTGGGTACTGGAAATCATGTCCTCACCGAGCTCCTGGGCCTGGTTGGCGAGAAAAATCACACTGCTGAGACGGGCAAAAACCCTGTGAAGACACACAGGACAGACACCTGATTATGCTTGAGTGAAGTGATTGGCTTCTGAGAGAGGTGGCTTTGAAAATGAGTCTTGGAGGATAAGGACAGGTAAGACGTTCAATTCATTATTTCAAAATTCTCATTAATTCAAAATTCTCAAAGGGGAATTTCAAAATTCTCAAAGGAGAATTTCAAAATTCTCTTGGGGAATTCAGGGCAGAAGGTTGACCTAAAAGCTGGTCCAGGTTTTATTCCTGTTGAGGACTGAGATTTTAAACTTGTCAGGAAGTTTTGGCAGAAGTTTGCTTCTAGTTTCTTTTTTACTGTCTGGATGTATGTTGCAGTTCAGAGTTTAGATTTCTAGTTTTCATGTGATCAGTAAGACTACACTGAAGTTCTCCTTGTTGGGCCCTGATCACTGTTAGGAAACGGTGAAAGTCGGCTGGGTTGGAGAGAGTTGTATGGTTAGTACTGGGCTAGGCCAGAATCCTGGTCAGGGAGTAATACCAGCTAACCTGTAGTGGGACTTATCTACCCGGGGCCTGGTCCTGCCAGGGATCGACACCATGAAAATGCGAATGGAGCGTGCAAGGTAACAGTGAGTGCCTGGGGCTTGGGCCTGAACCCCCAAAGAAGTCAAGTTCATTCTGGGGGGCCTGTGTCCATAGGAGAGGGCAGTCTCCAGATTATCCCACCTTCCTCCAGGTAGATCTCAGGCCTCCTGAGTAGGTCCTCCCTAGGTGCCCTGGGTGTCTGTGACCAAGTATATATAACTCAGTCTGCTGGTGAGCTGCATCTACCTTTCCTAAGTGGAGGCTGAAGCCCTTTGCAATGGAGGGAGACTGCTTTTATTCAATTCCCTGCAACTGAACTCCATGCTGGGTTCCTGCAAGCAGAGCTTTTGGCCAGAACCATGAGAGCTCCCAAGCTAGACTATTCCCAACAAGATCATTGGCCAGGTCTCTGTGTGAACCTTCTTGGTATAACAAGGAACTTGCCAAGACAGCCCATTCGAGTCAGTACGCATGGTTCTTTTTTCAAAATTGTGATAAGGTAATACACAACACAAAATTTACTATTTTTTTAAGTGTACATTTCTGTGGAATTAAGTATGATAACATTGTTGGGCAATCATCACCACCATCCATCTCTATAACTTTTTTTTTGTCTTCCTGAATTGGAATTCTTGGTCCATGAAACACTACCTTCCCCTACCCCTCCGCCTTGCCCACCGTTCTGCTTTATGTCTCTATGAATTTGACTCTTCTAGTCCCTCAGGTAAGAAGAATCAAACTGTTTGTTCTTTTGGGCCTGGCTTGTTTCACCTGGCATAATGTCCTCAAGCCTCAGCCATATATTGTAGCACCGGTCAGAATTTCTTTGTTGGTAAGACTGAATAATACTTCTTTGTATGTATAGACCCCATTTTCTTTATCCATTCATTTGTCAATAGATACTTGGGTTTCTTTCACTTTTGGTTACTGGGAATAATGCTATCGGGTTAGGGTTAGTGTTAGGGTTGAACATTTGTGTACAGATATCTATTTGGGTCTCTGTTTTCAATTCTTTTGGATATACACCCCAAGTGGAATTGCTGGATTATATCATAAGTATACATTTTATACTTTTTAAGGGAATGCCATACCACTTTCCACAACAGCTGCACCATTTTATGTTCCACCAGCAAGAAACAAGGATTACATTTTTTTTTTTACATCCTCACCAACACTTGTTATGTTCAGTTGTACGTGTGGTTCCTTTAATTGAGCCAAGATCCAGTAGCTTATACCTTCTCCTACCATTGCTCCAGATTGTTAACTACCCAGGCTAAGTCTGGTCTTGATGCTGTAAGGAAGCCATTTGTGTTTTACTGGAAGGTGCTGCAGATGGTCTGTGGTCCTGGAAGGTCCCTCAGGACTGGGGACAGATATCCTGATGTAATCTGATCCTCATAGAGTAATGGAAGACCACAGCTTCCTTTGTCCTGGGCATCTTGCTTATGTTTCTGCAATTTGTTTTGCCACAGCTTGGCACAGTGCTGGCTCGTATAGAGCTGTGTCAGTTAAGATCTCCAGGCCTTTTGAACAGGAGATGACTCGGTGACTCCCACCCGGTGACTCCCACCCCACCTCATACAGTTTGGTTCCTTGTACTTTATGAAGCAATATCTGACATGTACAGAGGTACATATGTAATGACTGCTACGTTCATGTGAATTATGAGACATGGTAATCAAATGAATGCTTGTGACTTGCCATCAATGTAAGAACTAGAATATTACCAATATATTTGAAACTACCATGTGCTTCTCCCCTGTCTTATATCCATCTCACCCCCAGACATAACCACTCTCCTGGATATTTTTTTTTCATTATTTTGCTCATTTAAAAATAGCTTCTTTATGTCTATCTGTATCACTAAACAATATACCATGTTGTCTTACTGTTTTTTAAGCTTTGTAAGTATGTTGTCTATTACAACTTCTTTTCCCACTCAACTTTATGTTTCTAAGGTTTGGCCATGTAATTGTGTGTGCGTAGAATTCACTCATTTTTACTGCAATGCCATATTCTTTTATACGTTTCTACCACGTTTTGCTTATTTATCCTTTTTTATAGATGACCATGTGGGTTATTCCAGTTTGGGGCTTTTGCAAGCAGTGCTGCTGCTAGGTACCCATTTATTGCTTCCCAACTCCATATCCATGCTTCTCTGCCCTGCTTTGTGATGCTGCAGTTGGACCCTGTAAACATTTTGTTGTTGTTAGATTTGTCAATTGAAGGTTCTGGAAAAACATTGTACAATGAAAAGGCTTCTATTCTTGCTTGATTGTGGGTGCTTTCCCCTTTGTGGTTCCTATGGCATGGTTACCAGTGGTATGTGTGACACCTATGGGCTCCTACCTTCTACCAGGATTGACTGACACCCTGGGGAGGCTTCCTGTTCATCAGCCTTGCCCAGGCTATGTACCAGAAGTGGCCCAGAAAACCCCTTGAACACCCTCTCCCTGAGCTCTGAGTCCCAATCAAGTTGGCTCCTTTCTTGGAGCTCCCCCTTAACCCTACAGTATTCTTTAGAGTTCTTTTATCCCATCTCAGTAGTGAATCTCTTGTTACTAGTTAATGTATTTCTGTGTTACACTTCTCCTGTTCCAATTACTGATGTGATTTCTGTCTCCTGTTTGCACCCTGACTGATGCAATTCATACACAGGTCCTTTGGTGCTTGAGGACTGAGGGAGGGAGACTGTTGCTGGAGGTGGCAGGTGCCGTGGTCCCAGTGTACATGGTGTCAGACTGGCTCGTCTCATGGCATCTGTGCCCTTGGAGCTGGTGGTTGGCATGTCAGGCTGGCTTGGAGCTCTAAGTCTCAAGAAATATACACTTATGGTTGATTTTGAACCTCGTTCATTACTGCAAAGTGATCTCCCAGAGGGATCACACAGACCTGAATTTGTATCCCCACTCGGCCATTTACACTGAACTGGTTGCTTTGCCCTCTGAGCCCTCATTTCCCCAGAGCAGAGGGAATGACAGGGCAGACTTTCTAGAGAAGGGTGAGCATACAAGATAATGGGTATTACATGCTTGTGGGGCCCTGTGTCTGACTTAAGCACCGTTCGACTGTGGAGGTGTGGGGCAGGAGGGTAGGTGCTGGGAGCCCAGTGTTTAGCAACCAGGAGTGGAATTTGACTAGTTGGGAAATCAGGCCTACAGGTGTAACTCTGTTAACAAATTCTCTCTACATTAAAATTTTCATTGAAAAAAAGAAAGGAAGAAAAACTTCTCAACCCAGGTGCATGCCCAGATTTCTTAGAAGTAGACAGTCAGGTCCTTTATTATTCACTCTGCTTTTCCATGTGTTTGTAATATTTTGTAATAATAGAATACAAAGTTATCTGCCTAAAACAAAAGAAAAATGCATCTGAAATTTGCTAGTCCTTTTCATTTTTTTCTTGATAAATTCAGTGAAAACTGAATTTAATGCTTTTGCTTTTAAAAGAGCTGTCTTTTAAAATGTGATTTTACATGATTATTTCCAGAAATCTGTTCTTCTGCATATATGTTTGGGGAACCTCTGGAACAGCATTCACACACACACACACACACACACACACACACACACATACACACACACATAATTTTTAAGTTATTTTTAGGTGGTGGGCTGTAGGGTAATTGCTACTTTCTATGTTTTTCCCTTATTTTTTTGAATAGTTTTCCAGAAATAGGTACAGTTTAGTAAACACACAGGGAGGAATAGAAATAAAAAACCCTTTCCTTGTGGGGCGGCAGAATTTGAGAGGCCACGGGTCTATGGTCGGGATTCTAGGGTAGGTGTGATTTGGACATGGCCACGGGCAGCAGGGACACTGGGCCGTGGCTCAGACGACCTCAGGATCATCGAGCCTTTGGATTGCCCACCGCATGTTTGCCTGGACCAGTTCTGAAGTGTATTTTCTGCACTCACCCCAGGCAGAGCTGTCACGTGGGCAAGTGGCCAGTGAGGGTATGCTCCGCCAGGGAGCTATGCCTGCCCCTCTGTGGGGTGTTTCCTCTTATAGCCACTCACGCCGTGGAAGAAGGGGGCAGTGGAGAGCTTCAGAGAAGCTGGGGATAGGGCAGGAGCAGGGAGCAGCATCAGAGAGGCTTCTTCTCATACCCTTTCCTGGCAGTTCATATGCTGTGTCTTTTTTCACATAGATTGTGCTTGACTTGATAGTTATCTGTAAACTTAATCTCTTTAACAACAGTGTCCTACCCTTACACAGCACCTTAACCATCAGAAAGCACCTTCATAGCTGACCCTACATTTAACACAGCATCCCTCCTGTGACCCTATATGTATCCCTCTTTTGCAAGAGAGGGAATTAAATTCCAGGAAGATCAAGCATTCCATGGAGTTAAGTACAAGCAAGTCTAGAGCATAAATTACTCGACTCAAATAAATGGCAACATGTTTCTCATGTTGAGTTTAATCCTTTAAATCTTTTCTTTGCTCTGTTCCCTTTGCTTGGAATAGTCCTCTTCCATTTGCCTACTAAATTCTGCCCGCTCAGAGCCCAACTCTTGTAGGCCAGTCTCTTCTCTCCCATGCCTCATGGGTTTAGGAGACTGATGAACCAGCTTAGAATGTAGGTTCTGCCCCTAAAGTGTGTGGATTCCCTGATTTTCCAAGTTTCCATCTCCCCTGCTGGGAAGTGGGAATGAGGAGTGAACCTGGAAGGGAGTTATGCTCAGTAGAGTAGTCAGCCAGTGTGCGGTCTTGGCCCCTACCAATCAGAACCTGCTGGAAGGTGTGTGGGGGGAGTGATATCAGCCCAACCCTGTCCCTGCACAGAGCAGGTGGAAGGAGCTTACCCCACAGGGATAGACATCAAGAGGGTTGGGGACTCTTTGTCCCCCCTCTACCGCTCAGGTCTTAACCTGCCACTTGGCATTGAAATCTCTAAGTCCTTGTATCTCAAGCAGGTAATAAATGCCTGGATGCAAGGGGCTGTGCCTTTTCCCTCTCTGCTTCCTTGGAGCTTAGGAAAGTGGTTTCCCTTAGTAGAGTATGGTTGCCAAGCATTAGGTTTTGTTTGTTTCTTAGCCTTTCCCCTAAGTTTACAAATAAACAGCAAACTCTCAGAGTCCTTAGAACTGAACTTGGAGCCAAGGCCACAGTAAAATCTATCCAAGCATCAAAGGGCCTTTCTTCCCTTCTGCTTTTGGAGTAGAACAAAGCACTGTCCTGTGCAATCTACCGGCCTTAGTGTCACATCTGCCTAAATGCTGACAGTTCTTTCCAGCACCAGCTGGTCTGATGATTCTCCTTCACCATGGCAACATCTCAATGCCCATCGCTGGCATGGGAGGACTTTGTTACTCCTGACTGCCATTATGCACTCTCAGCCTTGTTACCTCTGCATGTGGAATAAGGTGGGGGGCCCACCCCTGTGTGTGGCACTCCTGCACCCCAAGGAGGAGGACCCAGGCTGAGGCTCCTACCACCAAGTCTTGTAGTCTTGCTTGGGCAGTAATAAAGGCTTATGAGTTCTTGAGAAAGGGCCTGGGGATGCTCCCTTCAGTTCATAGAATCTCCTGAAAGACGGAAACACTTGGTGGGCTAGGAAATGTGGCAGAGGGGCGAGTTTTGCCCACTCTGCAGGCATCTAGAAGATGCTAAGCTGCAGGGCCCACCTGCCTCTCTGGGCCAGCAGGGGTTCTACAGGGAAGGAGCACTGGGGTAGGAGCTGGGGCCCTCTCACCAGACAAAGGGAGGGTCTGGCTGAAGCTGAGACTAGTTGAGATGGCTCTCTCTGTTGGACTAGCTGGTTAGGAAAAGTGGGAGGGAGGAGTTAGGAGAGGGACCTTTCACCCCACAGCCACAAAGCTCTGATTACACCATGCCCTGTATGGGAGGTCTCAGATATAGGTGTGAGAGCCATCGAGCACCCATGGCCCAGGCTCTGTGGATCCACGAGTTCCTGGACTTGTATACTAACATTGCAGGCCACTGAGGAAATCAGTAGAGCAATCTAACATCTAATGGTTGAAGACAAAGATTCAGAAAGGGGCTGTGACTTGCCCAAGGTCACACAAGGTTAGCCAGTAATCAAGTCTCCTTGACTTCCCCTCCACTCCCTTTGCTACCATCCACGTCACCCCACCTTGCCTCCTTTCTCACCCACCTTCCTCATGCTCCACAGCTTCTGTGAATAGCGAACTCGGAGCCCAGTACTTCTCAACCTGGGAGCAGATGGCTGCAGAGAGCAGGCAGTGGGTTTGGGGGCTGAGGCCCAAGGTGCGAAGTCGAGTCACAGCCGGGGAGATGGAGGGACTGCCGTCCTGTGGGCAGTGGCCCATTGCTGTTTCCCAGTGGTCCTCAGAGTCACAGACTCTCTGTCATGGGGCCCGGGAAGGCATTTCAGGCAACCACGGAACAGGTAGGCTCATCCAAACCTGAGCCTTCCTGCACTTGAGCCTGTTCTCTCTGACTTAGACTGTCTGCCATGTTCCCATATGCTCACTAAAGCCTATCTAGGTGCTTCTCAAAATCGACACACTCCAGACCCAGCCCCCCAACCTCCTCTCTGGGCCTTTCCCGGGAGACGCCTCCTCCTCCTGAAGGCACAGGGGATTTGAGCCACCCCACCCATCTGAGCTCGGAGATCTCACGTCATTGTCTCTCATGTTTGCTTGGTTCCCCTACTTCCCAACACCTCCAGATTCATTCAGATCCACATCCTTCCTTCCTGGTTTACTTCCTTTCCCCTTATTGCCTTCCTGCTTCCGGTTTGTCTCCTTGCAGTTGTCTCTCCACAGGCCACACAGTGAGCGTTCTGACGTACAGACCCGATGATGTTACTCTCACACTCTGGCCTTCCCACACATTTCATCACTGGGCTCCAGGGGCTTTTCTCTGGAAAGCAGTCTCGCCTGTGTAGCCAGGCCCACCTGACCATGGCATTACTCACTGTGTGTGTCACACTCCTTTGTCATGGCCTCTTTGTTCCCTGTCCCTTCCCAACAGGGAGGGCCTGGAAGGCAGAGGTGGGTCCTTCTCATCCTTGCACCTGGAACAGAGTCCTTGGTCAACAATGTCAACCAGAGGAATGATGGAACCAGGGCAAGGACCCCGACGAAGGCCTGATCTTGGAGGCCAGGCATTTTCCACTGTGTCCCACGGGCTTCTTTGTCATTGGGGGTGGGTAGTGTTTCTCCTTCTGAGTATCTTCCCTGACAGAGCAGGCTGTCTGGCCACTATTTCAGGCACACATTTTTTCATTTTTCCCCCCTTGGGTACATGGAAAGGAGGAAGGAGAGAGGAAAAAAAGGAAGAAAGAAAAAGAAAAGATTGGATGTTTGAAAGAAGGAAGGAGAAAGGCATTTCTGTGCTTTGGCTTTCCAGTTTGCTAGTATTTCCTTTAGTCAGAAAACTTCAGGTCTTTAGGCCGTCTAGGGCGTTCACACACCCTGGGCACCTTTGCCCTTGAGGGCACCTTCCTCTATAAAAGAAATGTTAAAAATTGTATTTTATGCCTGCACTGTATGAAGGTGAATATATAATCCAGGCTGGATTCATTATCTTACATTCATTATTTTTGTAGTCACTTTTTCTTTGGACTTTAAAATAAATTAAAATTAAAACAGTCCTGTGAGCTCCTCCCAGGATTACCGGCCCCAAGCTCCATGCTTCCTGTGCTGCTGTGCCTGTCACTGCCCTCTTGGTCTTGGCATGGGGTAGTGTGTGAGCACCTTCAGAGTGATATGCCTCTCCACTGAGCAGCCTCACTCTCCGTGGAAGGGGAAGGACAGGGAGGAGCCCTCACACAGTCCTGACTCTCTTGGAGTCAGAGAAAGCAAGGTGGGATGTGTGCACCTAACTGCTGAATTCAGAAGCAGAAGCGGGCAGACGCCATGAGGTCAACCCGCTAGCGCTTGCTCACCGTGTGTCCACATTTGTGGCCTCTGCTGGGAGCCTGGTCACCTGGGTGTCTCTCTGCTCTTCCCCGGGCAGCCACCCACACCTGGACCGCAAACACTGTGCCTGCTCTCACAAGAGTGCTCTGTGCCAGGCGCCGCGGAGCTCAAACCATGTCCATTTGAGCCTGAGATAGAGAGGAACTAATGGTGGAAGCCACTTTAAATACCTTTCGGGGGGCACCTGGGTGGCTCCGTCAAGTGTCTGACTCTTGGTTTCAGCTCAGGTTCTGATCTCAGGGTTGTGAGGTCAAGCCCTACTTCGGGCTCTGCCCTTAACATGGAGTCTGCTTGAGATTCTCATTCCCTCTCCCTGTCTTTCCCCCTCTGCCCCTCCCATCCCCTGTATAAGCTCTCTCTCTCTCTAAAATAAATGAATAATAAAATATTTAAAAATAAATTTAAAAAATCAGTACTGTCTGAAAATAAAGCAGGGGAAACAAGATTATAATGAAGGGTAACACACACACTGGGATTGGTTAGTTCTCATGACTCCCTCGACTAAAATTGTAGTCTTAAGTCAGTGAATTCTGGTAGGGTCTCTGAGCCTTGGAGTTGTTCAAAAGGCCTCATAGAAGAAACTCCTTTTGGAAAAGATGTTTTGGATGAATGGAGCGAGGATGTAACTCTGGAGGTATAGCCCTGGTCGTGCAGCATGCAGACTTTTCTGTCTGGGAAGGGGATAGTCTCATCATCATCTAGCCACCCAAATCTCTGCCGAGCGCCAGCAGTGCATTCAGGAGGTGGGGCTATTCCCTGGTGGACCCGGAGGGTCCAGAAGTCAGAATTCCTGTGAGTTTTGGTTCTTTGCTTTGTTGATAATTAAGCGATGTGACTTTGGCACCCTCATCCCCTGTTTGCAATTTAGAGATGATTAATACGAGTATTAAAACATATACTGGAGTGATAAAGGAAGAAAAATGTGTGCTGGGGCAAATCTCCAACTATGTCATCTTTTGGTTTCGCTAAATAGTAAGGAGTCCCAGGCTGGCAACCTTTTACCTGGAAACTATGTTTGGAGAATCCAAAGGACTAGTTCTCTGATGAGAAGGATGGAAACTAATTCTGCTTCCATATTCATTTCTGAAACATTTCCAAGAAATGAGGGTGACTTTTACTATGTCTTCTGCCAATAGAAGTCCCTTTGGATGGAATCTTCTCTGTGGAGGCTGCACATTGGCAGACATTTTGGGGACCCCCCTCCCTCCTGAGGTGCCTACAGCCCGACACTGGACAGCCAAGCAATTGGGTCCCAGTCCAGCGTCGGGCCGCCCTTCTCCAATAGTTATGTAAAAAGCCCATGTGATCCTTGGGTTGGCCTAGTGAATCACTTAAGCTGTTGTTGAAACCCAGGGTTGTTTCAGAAGATGATCCCATTGCCCTCTCACTCAGCCTAGTGGAGGAGCTACTCAAACGCTACTAGCCCTAGAACAAAAGTGACTCTTAACAGACCTGAGAATCTGATGGCCCCGGGCTTGGTGTCTGGCTAAAGTGGCCAACCTTAGCAAGTACCTTAGACAATTGCAGATGATGACACCATCTCATGGTCATTGATCAGTGGCTTCCCAACCCTGGAGCCAACAGAGACTATGTACAGGTGGGAGGGAACTGAACCAAACTGTTGGCAGCACTCCAACCAAAAGCTTAGGACCTGGCCAGAAATGAAGAGATCACAGGTGACAAAATCACAGACTTTCTGAAACGCTCTTTCCAAAGTCAGCAAGTTGACCGAGCTGTGGATGAGGCTGCTTTTCTTTGTTTTGCATTAATATATGTGTTTGATGGATAAGATCTTCAAGATGCATTATGAATTCCACCCTGATTCTTGTACAAACTCTGTAACACATCTCTTTGTAGCTGAGCTGACTCCAACAATCAGATCAAGGGGTACTTGTTCCTGTTGAAGTTCTATCAACATGAGATGAAATCTAATTTGTTCCCACTTAATCATTTGTATAAATGTTCTCTGATGCCTGAGGACGTGGTAACCTGTATCTACTGCTGTAATCATCTAACATTTTCAAGGTGAGAGGCCAGGGCCATTGAAAGCTATTTATTATGAATATTGCCATCTGGACTTACTTGAACAAAATCATTTTCTAATGTAGGAGTTCTTTACCTCCAAAAATTGAAGTCATTTATAAGTCATTCACTTGATTCTGTGATTTTCTGGGTTAGGTCACATCGCCACCAGAACCTAGGGTGCTCATGTCCAAATCCAATTAATTAAATCAAGAATGCAGAAGAGATGGTCGATCACTGGAAAATCCAGGATGCTGTTACCTGAAGAAGGTGGAGGGGATGTTGGTCAGGCCAAAACTATAGAAGCCCACTGAAGTTGGTAAGAAGCAGAGGGGGGTTCGCTGCCTGTGTCTTACTCCTAACCCCATCCTCTAATAGGCAGTTACTGTTCCGCCAGACTCTGAGGACACAAGCTTTGTTCCTTGGTTATTTATTCATTAAGAACTGACTCTGGACAAGGTCTTGAGCTAAATACTGCTGTGGATGCAAAATAAACAACATGTGGTCCTGGTTCTTGAAGATCTGGGTTCTTTGCATGGCTCATAGTCACTCTGATATCATGAGCCATGAGCCAAGGGTGAAGTGATGCCTACCCTCTTGCTGGAATCCCCTCATTTCCTGTTTCTAGCAAAGAGGGATAAAGAAACCTGTCCCTTATACAGGAGGCTTCGGATGTTCACTGAGATAATAAACCATTCTTGTGACTTATGCAGAAAGGCAGTTTCAGTAAGTGGGAATGGACAGTGGCGGCAGCACAAAAGCATGCTGGGCCATCCAGTGTCATGGTCTCTAGTCAGGGCTGCATTGGTCCCACCTGTCTCCCAGGGGGACTAACCCTGACCGCGGAGTAGTCAAATAGCGGGTGAGTATTCTCTAGGCCACAACTAGGGTTCCCCAACTCCTTCAGTTCACTTCACGCCAAGCATGTTTTAGATTGCAAGAAAGTCCATGTTTTTTTTTCTTCCAGTGAACTTATTCATACTCTTTCAACTTCAAGATGGAGAAATCAGTCAGAATCCCTAAGTTTCCCAGGAGCTCCTGACCTATTTTTGGGGAAACCCGTTCTTGTTGGCAATACAAACAAGGGAACCACTTCTAAAGATCTCACGCAGTGTGCTATCAGAAGCCTACTGGAAGCTGGGCCCTGGGTGGTGGTGGTGGGGGCTCTGAAAATCACATGAGCCGTCATGTCCAGGCCTACTGTTCTCTGGATTTTACCTGCACAGTGTCTAGACCAACCCTGGGGATCCGCTGTGGGACCTGACAGGTCTCTCTTCTCCCAACCCTGCTCTCTCACCTCTCCGTGACCTGCACTACAGCGCAGCCCTTAGTTCTCCCAGCCTGAGCCTGGGGACACTGGAGGACATCCTCACATGGAAACCAGATTCAGGGTCCGATTCCTCTTGCTCTTCTCTTGGAGCTTAGTCCTAGCAACTGGGCTCCTGCCTTTCTTTAGCTAAGTTCCCACCTTGCAGTCAAGTGGGTAACTGGGTCTTTGTGCTTGATTGAATCCCTGCCTGGACAATCTCTGTTCCCCTGGACTTTCCTGGCCCTGCTTTTGCCTATGCCTCCTGCCCCAGGCCCAGAAACTGAAGGTCCACTCCTGTACCTCTGCATTTTGGGCCTTGCCTTCACCCCAGGAACACACTGAAGCTCTGACACAGTCTATGCTTGGATGCCTTCTGGAGCATATCTTTATTCTTACAGCTCCTTCCTGTGTTCCAAGGCCAAAGCCGGCAACCTGACTCCCTTCCTGCATATTATACCATGAATTAACTTGATAATCCCTGATGTGTCTCTACTGGAGAGAAAAATTAATTCTCACATTTTGTGATTTTCTTTGATAGAATTGGGTGTTCATCACACACACATGTGCACAAATGCACAATTTGAGATGCTGCCAGGAAACTAACTGACCAGAAAGGTTCATACTTGCTTAGGACTCACACCTGCCACCACCCTGACCCACTGGCTCTTAGGTGGGTATTTGTCCTGCTTCATACTTGGAGGGGGTTAACATTGTTGCCCTGAGTTAGAACTTCTGGGCTGTAACTTCCAGAAGCTTTGGGCACTGGGTTTCTGCCTATGAGATGGAGCTAGCCAGGACTGGTGGTGGGGGTTTGTACATGTTTTCAGATATACCACCTCATGGGTTTCCTGTGAACATTAAAAGAAATAACTCAAGCCGGGCATCAAACCTAGAGCTTGGCACATAATATGTGCTCAGGTGATATTGAGTGTTGCTATTATCCTTAAGGCAGATACCGAGTGCCCAGAGGGGATGTGGGCGAGACTTGGATTGGCACTCCCACAAAGCTGACACTCCACGTGTTCCGTGTCTCCCTATGGGCTGTGCTTTGGAGGTTGGACTTCCCTTCATGTGGCATTCCTGCTCTTTCATACCTGCCTCTCTGGCTTACTCCATGGCAGTGGGGACTGTTGGGGGCCGCAGCCAGCCTGAGTTGCTGGGAGCCTTCCCTTTCTGACTGCATCTTGGCACACAACTCTCGATGTCCCTGGGGCTCAATGTTCCCAGTTCAAATCCCAGTCCTACCCCTTCCAGCAGGGAGACCTTGGAAGGATGACTTCATCTCCCAAGCCCAACTTCCCCTTCTTTACAGGGTGATAACAGCATCAGCCTTATTGGCTGCTGAGGTAAAGGAATGACTGGTGGCACATGCAGTGCTTGATTCCAGCTCCGCGGCTACTGCGTGGGGATCATTAACATGCTTGTCACTGTCATCATCTATGATATCTTGGCAAGGCTCCTTGCTGAGGGGAGAACTCTCCTTGAGAGAGACCAAGATCAGGAGGAAAGTCGTGGGATTATCTTCAGAGGGTCTTCCGTAGCCCAGTCCCATCCTGAGCTCTTAGGAGTCTTTCTGCATGTGTGTGAGCAAGCGTGCCGACTTCCCGCCCTGGGGACTCGCTGCGTTGTTCTGCTCACTGTCGTGCTCACATCTGCTCTTAGTTGCTTTATTTACTCCTCACTGTCCTCATCTGCTAGGGCTAGAGGCTCCACGAGGACAAGATCCCTCTCAAATAGAACATCGCATATATAATCTCTGATTTGATCTGTGCTACATGTGCAACGTGACCTGCATCACCTGGCTTATTCATGGTGCCAAGAGGGAAGATGCCTTGGCTATTGGCTCAAAGCCATGTAGCTCAACCTCCTGGTCCTTCACTAGCCTCCTGATACTGTTAGTAGTTGCCGTCGTCGTCATCGTCATCTGTTGATAGGACCTATCATTTATCACTCAAACTGGGACACTTTTATGTGTGAAAGCAAGTGCTGTTGATCAAATTATTTATTTATGTTATCAAATTATTTATTGATCAAATACTGTTTGGAAGACTCTGTACTAAGAACTTTGTCTTTCTTATCTTGAATCCATTCAACACTGTTCGGTTATTCTGTCTGTTCCCATTGTATGGATCAGAATGTCGAGGCCTGAGAGAGGAAAGGACTTCATCCAAGGTTGGATCACCTGTGAGTGGCAGCACCTGGGCCTGTGACCACATGCTGACCTGCCCTTAGTCTTGCACTCAGGCATACCAAACGTGTGGAACGGCCGCATCACACAGGCACTTGGCTAGGTATAGAGGCTACATAGGTAATGGAGAATTCTGGGATCCCTTGACAGGTGGGGAGTCAGACAGCTCTCAGTATTCTTTGTTTATCTAGCTCTACATGGGCTTCCAGAGCCAATTCACAAATGCTGGTGTGATGCAAGGAGTACACTGGTCTTGGGCTGCAGGATGTGATTGCGGCATGGCACCGTGGGTTCAGTCTGGGACTGTCCATCTCCGGCTCAGATCCAGGGCTGAGGAGTGGGAGGTCCTTGTCAGCATTTTCATCCAGGGGAGCTGAATATAGTTCAGGTGTTTCTCATTCTTGTCCAAAGCGGGGAGCTGTACAGTTGACCTTGTGGCCCCCTATGGGCCACACCCCCACTGTGTGTATGTTATCATGGACTGACGGTGGGGGCAGCTGTCTCCACCTGGGCCATTACACAGTGAAGTCACAGAAGCTTTGTTTCACTCATCAGAACAAAAGGCTCTTGGCCACACCGTGGTTCTGTAGTCTACCTGCTATTCCTCTGGACAGCCTTCTCCCAGCTACTCTCATTTGCAGCTCTCCTCTCCTCCAGTAACCAGGCAACCAGGGGAGCATGCATCCCAGGGTGACCGCTGTAGGAGCTGTGAGCTCTGCACTAATCATGAACACCCTGCATTTTTTGGAAATGCATTTACTCAAAGTGTCAGTGTAAGGGTGGACAAGTAGGAAAGAAGACAGAAAGAAATACCTACTGCAGTCACATTTAGAAAAGGGGTGGCATATCACTTTTTTTCACATTTATATTTCTAACTGAAAGTCATCCAGCATGATAATTATCACTCCATTCCTGTCTTCCTGGCACAAGTTTATAATCACTCTTCTTGGGAACTTCCTGAGAAGGGTACACTATTTTAGTCATCATAAAGAACTTTTGTAATCAAAGACACAGTCCAAATTGTCATGTGCTTTACTATTTTGTGTTCCCAGCCAGTTGTGGGCAGTCCGGGCAGTGGTGCTGAGCTATGGGCTGGACAGTAGAAAACTCTGCATCAGTCATGCCTCATTGATATAGAGCATCCCCATGAGTTTTACATATGCTCCCCCTTCCTAATCATTTGATGATGTTTTATTATGAGTTTCATCACCAGTACTCTTAGCCAGTATGCATACAGCACTGACTCTGTGCCAGGCCCTGTCCTAATTCCTTTCTATTTACTAACATACCGAATACTTCCAACACCTCTGGAAGTGGGGCTTTAGTGAGGATAGGATACCAATAGCTGCTTTAAGAAAGAGAAACAAAAATGAAGCAGCTCTAACCAGATGGAAGGTTATTTCTCTCTTGTGACTGCCTGTGTTCCAAGTTGGAAGGCAACATGGTCAGGCTGATGGCCCCTCTACCGCTGTCTACATGTGCCTCTGATCCCGGCTACTTGAGTCATCAGAGGCAGAGGACAAGAGTGTAGAGGCAGACACCCGCTCTTCTGAAGCCCAACCTAAAAATAGCATGAGTCATTTCTACTTACTCAGTAGGAGACAAAGTCACATGGCCATGCTGCAGAGGAGGCTGGGAAATGTGGTAGGGCCCGCCAGCACCTGCCATTCCCCAATTCTGCCATTACAGAGAAGGGGGAGCAGCCAGGGACTTCTATCACAGAGAGCTGCTATCTTGATGTTTTGCAGAAGAGGAAACTGAGAGACAGAACAATGAAGAAACTCTCTAAGAGCACCAGTAATCAGTGTGGAGCTAGGATACATACTTGGGTTATCTGGCTTTTAGTCCATGCTTTTAATCATTACACTGTATTAGACTTAGAATACAATATTGGTTTTAACAATACAGATCTTCAAATTTGACCACTCACTATATTCTTTTACTCCAGTGGATCAAAGCCACTCATTTGTAAGGTACCTTGAGATACATGATCATGGGTTGGAGAACTACATATCACCCATGCTCTTCAGTCCAGAGCGAGAGCCAGGACTTGACATTCAGAGCCCTGAGGGGCTTATAGGGAGCAGACAGACAAGGATCTTCTGAGAGACTGGCCAGTGGACAAGGCTTGCTCTTCAAGAACTGGGAGGGGGACCTGCTACTCAAGGCTTGGTACAGAACATCACCTCCTTCTCCCTCAACTCTGGCCAACAACACTCCTTCCTCATCCTTTAAGTGACTTGATTGCCACAGCAGGAACTTCTGAGGGGCATGAAAGAACTGACAGCAGCCCAAAGTGGCATGGTTAACACATCCTTTGGCAAGGCATGGGTCTGGGGGTCGGGGGCATCTGCTCTCCTTGGCAGAATTTTCAGAGATTGTTTGCATCTTCAAGAGCTTATGGTGCTCTCATCAACTTCATCTCGTCGTGCTCTTGTTTTGTATTTCTCCTTTTTACTTTTGTATACCACCATTTTATGGGATTAGGAGATGGAGAAGCTGGAAAGTCAGAAAAGCAAAATAGCAGTTTACAGTTGTGAAAGCATTTCCTACATGCTCTCTGAGGTAGGCAGATTTCATTTAGGCCCATGGTTAGAAGGGGAGAGGAAGCCAGTGGAAGTTTAGAGGCAGCCATAGATCACTAGGAATAGTAGTGGGTTTACTTTTCCTAATTCTGGCCTCTTTACCCAGAACACACTGCCTCACAGTCTCTGGACTGATGACAGTGTTCTTCTAAATTGGTTGTTTTTCCTGCTAGGGGCTGGCAGGGCCAGCAGAGTGGATGGGCTGGATTAGTTTAAGCAAACATTGCGATCCAGTGATTTACAACTTTTCTTTTCCTTTCCTTTCCTTTCTTCTCTTTTCTTCTTTTCTCTCTCTCTCTTTTTAAAGATTTTATTTATTTATTTGACAGAGCTAAACACAGCTAGAGAGGGAACACAAGCAGGAGAGTGAGAGAGGGAGAAGCAGGCCTCCCGCCAAGCAGGGAGCCTGATGTGGGGCACGATCCCGGGACTCCAGGATCATGACCTGACCCGAAGGCAGACGCTTAATGACTGAGCCATGCAGGCGCCCCAATTTACAACTTTCAAGAGGTTAAGAACCTGTATTCCTGCTGAGTCAAGGACTTATATGTTTACATACCTAGGCAGTCCCACATATACTTTTGGAAGTCCCCAGACATGTTGAAATCCATCCAGGGGTTTCCCTATGTAAGGACTGGCACTCCTGTCCTAAATTTCTCCACTTTATTTGTTAATCACACCTATGAAAGTGGATCAACTTAAATTTTTATCAGTAAGAGAACAGTTAAGTAAATCTGGGCAAATCCATAGAATGGAACACTAATAATTCAGAAGTAAGAGATAGTGATTATATACAACAATATGGAAAAATCTCCAAGAGAGTAAAGTTTGAAAGGGGAAAAAAATAGTTCATTTAATTGAAATACAAATATCGAGAATCTGCTATGTGCTGGGGCCTGAAGTAAGGAGCCAAACCAAAGTCCCCTCCTGGGAGTCTGGGCCCCTGGAGCTGTGGCTGGAAATGGGGTGACGAGATGCAGCGGGCGAGCCACACAGGACCGTCTGCATCAGTTCTGAGGATGGCAAGGAGGGTTTGAGCAGGGACATGACATGATCGCTTTTACTTTTTTAAAAGCTCCATCTGTCTAGCGTGAAAAGCATTGCCTCTGGAGGTGGCTGAAGCAGGATGAGCAGGTTAGGGGGCCACTGTAGTAGCAAAGGCAAAGCCTGTCGTGGCCCCACCATGGGGGTGGGGCAGGGTGAGCAGCTCATGGCAGTGGCCCTGGTGTTTGTTGATAGTTCGGATTATGGAAAGGAAGGGGACCAAGGAAGATTCCCAGTCTGTGGCCAGTAAGTGGTAGGTAGACTGGGAGAGGAGCAGGTTCAGGAGGGACAAAATCAAGGGTTCCACCTTGGGCCAGTTTGCAGGGCCTGTCAGAGGCCCCTGCTGAGATGTCAGGTGGGCAGTGGCAGTCCAGCTCAGGCTGGAGGACCATACTGAAAACCGTCATCTTCTAAGCGCCATGTAGTGTTGTGGGACTGGGAGAGATCAAAGAGGTAGATAAATGGGCCCAGATGGAGCCAGGGGCCCTCCCTCATTCCGAGGTCACTCATGTAAGGAAGACCCAGCATGGGAGGTGGAAAAGGACCAGACGGTGAGCAGTGAGGTAGGAGAGCCCGAAGAGGCCAGGAGCTGGAAACCAAGGGCAGAAAGAGCTTCAGGAAGGAGGGAGTGACCAATTCTAACAAATTCTGCCAATGCCGCTTATATAATATTATATCCATATAGTCTTATGTATATATATTTAGCATTAGTCATGTAAATTCAGGAAGCATTCCAGAAGAATACATACTATAGGGTTAAGGGTTGGGATTGGAGGAGGAAGTAAAGGGAACTTCTTTACGCTCCTATATCAGGTGTCTCTCAGTTACTCACGTCATTCAAAAAGACCAGTAAATTTAAAAAGGGGGATTATCTCCCAGGGAGAGGGTCTCGCCTTTCTTGGGCCCTCTGCCTTGTACATCCCTTCTGTAAGGAGGGCTCACGGTGCCCAGCCTGACCTTCTGCCCTCCCTGTGGGAGAGCTTGCTCTCCATCATTAGGCCAGCACCCCTCTTCTTCTTCAACCTGGGGCTGACTTGTTGGCCCAGCCCTTTTAGCCTGTTCCCATTTTGCATTGCATGGGGCCTTACTCCCCTGGCAGCTGTCTTCCAAACCAGTTCAGACAGGCAGGGAAAAGTAATTCCACAATTGGTTGCAGCTCTTTGTGAAGGTATAAATAATATGTGACGCTGTGACATTTCCAACAGACCGCCAGATTGATTTGGTTTCGTCTGTGGTGGTGGTTTTGTCAATGAGCTTTTTCCTGAGCAATTTCAGACTCTGTTTTGTGCAGATGATTGAAGACATTCTGGGAATTTCTTTCCATTTGAATGATCCAGTCCACCCAGACATCTCAACCCTTTGAGGCAAAACAAATACACTATATACACACACTCATACTCACACACACTTCTAATCCCTGTCAAGCTGAGCGTCTCAGAGTAAATGAGCCAATTTGTGTTCATTTAAATATGTAAGTAGGAGAGGCAAACCTAATGGACATGCATGAGAGAACGCAGAGCTCTAAGCTGGAAAAAAATGCAGATGAATTTGCCACATGTCTTGTGATAAATGATGTTTGTGCAATTAAACAGAGCCAGTCTGGAGGGTGTGAACACCTCGGTGCATTACATTTTTATCTGCAGGGCTGTTACCCTCATGTTTCCTGTCACTGAATCTAAACATCACAACTCCGTGGAGGAGGGGCACTTGGACTGCAAGGATGCTGAGTTATGCCAAGCAGTACAGAAAAGTAGGTCAGTGGGTCACCTGTGCAAGCCTGAACAGAAGGGTAGTTTGTCTGACCCCTGCGAGGCCCAGGGCTCCCAGCAGCTACTGGTGGAAACCCTGGAGGAAGGAGGCTAGATGCAAGACAACTTCGTCCCAGGGAGTGAGAGGACCCTAGGAAGACCAGAGTAAAGCTAGTGTTTAGTGGAGATACAGAAGGAGTGAAAGATGGGACTGAAAGAATCCAGAGGCCTATGGCACAAAAAAGAAAGAGTGCCATGGATGTTTGGTGCCCAAATCAGCAGGGTGCCGAAATTTGGAGGTCTTGCTTCTGTACCGATCTAGACTCCAAGTGCATTTCTTGAATCTACTTGAAGAACAAGTAGATGAATCATGGTTTAATGCAGCCTTTCAGGGAGCTTGGGGGTTTATTTAGCTCATCCTCCAACCCAGAGCAGGAATTCATTCCCCAGAATGCCCAACAGAGGGCCTGAGCATCCAGCTCCACCAAACTCAAGGGGTGGTGGGCCCTCATGGGTATGTGGGTTCCATTGCTGTGTGTCATGTGGAAGGTTTGACGTGGGTGCAGCCTGCAGGGCCTGCCCAGCTGCAGAGTGGCTGGTGCTGAGGAGTGTGCCCTTCCTTTCTCACATCCTGGGTGCGAGCCTTCCCATACAGACATACCGATATGTCTGTATGGGAAGCCAGCAACAGGGGCTCAAGGCCCACTTAGGGACACTGAATCTGCTCCCCACCCTCCGAATGGCCACCTGTTGGTCCTGCTTCTGCCCTTGGAGCCACAAGAACTGGTGTCTTTCCCCTCCCACCTGACAAACCCCAAATCTGCCTGCCACATGCCCCTTGGTCTTCCTATTGCTCAGCCACACCGGTGGCTTCTCCTGGACATAGCTTCCGGCACCCTCACGATCCTGGTGACCTTCTGGTCTGGCTGTGCCTCTTTACAGTTCCTCAAGTGCACCTTGTGCATCCAGAGAACCTAGAAGCATTTTCCTTATCTAATCAGTACTCTTCCAACCCTAGGATCTTGGATTTTTATTTTACAAAACAAACTTGGAACATAAATATAAACATAAACAGAATGGGGTTTGGATCAAAACAGTGTTAGCGGTTTTGATGATCCTTCAGGACAGGTTGAGAAAGACTGGCAGAGTCCCAGGAGATAGAAAGTTGTGGCTCTAAGGAGGAGGATGGTCTCCCAGGTGCCACGGCCAACAGAGGGGCATAGGAGGGCCAAAACTTCCCTGGGCCCCAGAGGCTGTTCAGGGGCAGGGAGGCTTTCCCTGTGTACAGGTTATAACCTTGACCTCTAATGCATCTCAGGGCTACTTTTTGATCAACTGCAGAGTCTGTAGTCCTGGGGACGTTGGCTAAGGGGAAAAGCGGAGCTGTCCTTTCTAAACCAGAAGTCTCCCTTCACACCTGGAGAGAATATCTGGGTCTCAAATGCTGGGACCTCGGGAGAGTGTACTCTCCATATTAGTGACAGGGGCCAGGATGAGACCCTGGGCTCACCACCTCCATGCTCCTAGCTCAGAGAAGAGAACCCCACAGTGTCTGTTCTAAGCCCACTTGAGCCCACCATCATATGCGGGAGTCTCCTGTGAGGCTATAGGGGTCCCCCACTCGGTCACAGGCCTGTTCTCTCTGGGCTTCAGCACCCACTGTTGTTACTCAGACTCTGACCTGAGTCTCTGTGGCAGGTCATCTCACAGAGTCCCCTCTATAAGGATCCTTTTCTGTACACTTGCTTTCAGGGCTTCTGCCCTTTTTCTCGATTTCGGCTGGCAAACCTTGAGCTGCCGTGTCCCCACAACTATTTCACCTGCAGTCACTGCCCACAGCCGGGGGGCAGGCGGGCTGTGTGGAGGCCTCAGACCTCACCGCGCTCCCTGTACACTGTATTAGTCCAGAAAGCAAATAAATGGCACACCTTCCCACTCTGTTATTATTGCTTCTAAAATATAACTCTTTATTACTACGTTGAGACAAAGTTTACTAGGATTTCAAACTGACATTTCTAAGAGTTCCCACCTCAGATTATAAACTAAGACTGATTCTCTACGCTCTGTGGAGAGGGTGACAACTCTGGGTCTGGTGGGCACTCGAGAGAACACACCCAGCTCTGCCAAGTCCCAAGGTCTGGCATGCGGCCGCTGGGCACAGAGAGGATCTGTACCTCAAAGTGGTTTGGACCGCAGGACATGAGTCCCTCGAAGGCATTTTCTGTACCACAGCACCCCACAAAGTTGACTCAGAGCAAGGAGGAAGAAGATCCTTTGAGCTGCGAGATGCAAATCTCTCTGCCACCCCAGCTTTCCCCCCTCAGGAAACGGGGACACTTCCTTGAGATGAGATAACTGCATCGATAAGTGGTGAGCTAGAGGCAAGCTGAAAGTGCCTGTGTTTGAAGGGGGTGTGGTAACGATAGGTCCTCAGCACGTCTCTCTCCGGGGCCACATCGATACTGGGGAGCCCAGGAAAGGAACATCCTACAGGAGAGCCCACATGGACACTTCTCCTTCTGCAGTTTTGCAGACAGCTGAGCGCCAGCTGAGCCAGCAAGGAGATGAACACAGCGAGAGGGCAGGGAGTGCGTGAGCTCAGGCCACACTGTCCTACTAAACGGTGAGCCCGAAAGCTGGTGGTGGTGTGAGTAAAAACTGCTTTAGGCAGCTGTGAATGGCCCTGTGATGACCGCGAGGCTTCTGTTGGCCTCCTGAGTGAGATCCACACTCGTCGCCTGCAGTCTACAGCTTCCTGTTGTCTGTCTGCATGCAGGTCTGACACACCACTGGATAGAAAGCAGCTCAAGAGGAGTTATGTCTTGTGCATCTCTTTCCCCCCAGCTAAATAATAACAGCCAGTATTTAGGAAGCACTTACTGTATACTGGGCTCTGTGCTAAATAGGTCACATGCATTACCTTTTGTTTCTCCCACCAGTTTTGGGTGGTTGATAATGTTTTCCTGATTCTAAACATGGGGAACGGGCCTCATCTTACCTGCTGGTAAGTGACAAGGTGAGGATTCAGGTGAGACAGGCTGATGTGGCAAGCAGGCTCCTAACCATTATCACCCCATGGCAATTTCAGTAAACCTGTGCCTCTCTGCAGGGTGCCCACCACTGACCAGGAAGTCATCACTTCTAGGGTCCCAGAGCCTCATCACAGCACTAACTGACAGCTCATAACAAACCCGGTCTTTTCTGACAGCATTGGTAGAGATCCTCCCCGTGACCTGTCCGCTGCCCGACAACGGGAACCACTGTTTAGAGATCCCAGGTCAGTCCTTGTGTATAGAAAATGCTCAAGTGTGTAACTGAAGTCAGTGTACTCCTTTCTCATCTAAGGTTATAGATGGGCCCAACCCAATGGGTCCTTTGAGACTAAACTACATTGAGTATTGAATTTGTAACCATGATGTGCTTTGTAATAAGCATAATAAACCACAAACCCAAGAAAGAAATGTACTCCAAGCAGAAGCTAGATTGCAAGTCTGATTCATGTCCAGTGATTTTACAAGCACACATGTGAAGTGGCTCTTTGCTGGTTGCTATGAGAACCAGCACTCGGAAGTCCTGTCCAACCACAGTCTTCGCAGTTGTGCATGTCATGTGCACGTGTGACAGAGGCAGAGCATGTACTGAGAGTAAATGCCAGTGGTCTTCACATATGAGATTGTCCTTGGAAAAGGGAAATATCCATGACTGAAACTTTTCCAAGTATCTGTTCATAAATGTCCTGAGAGTCTTCCCTGCCTACTTCATCAGATGATATCATCAGTTATAAGGGAATTCTTAGGCTTCTTTGAGAAGCTACTATACGGTGGGCTTGGTACTAAGTGTTGTGTGAGAATATAAATAAAAAGCCAGAGCAGGGGCGCCTGTGTGGCTCAGTCGGTTGAGCATCTGCCTTTGTCTCAGGTCATGATCCCGGGGTCCTGGGATTGAGCTCCACATCGGGAGCCTTTCTCCCTCTGCCTTCTGCTCCCCCTGCTTGTGCGCTCTCACTCTCTCTCTGTCTCTCTCTCAAATAAATAAAATGTTAAAAAAAAAAATCCAGAGCAGCTATCCTTGACACAGAAAATTTTAGTCCTGCTGAGAACCCCCATCCAGGAAACAGATCCTCTGTATACTTTTCTCAGTTTCCCCAATAGGAATAATTTGTGAGACTATAGTATAATAACCCGACCAGGAAATGGACATTGCTGCAATCCACTGGCTTATTCAGATTTCCCAAATTTTCCCTGTATTCGTGTGTGTGTGTGTGTGTGTGTGTGTGTGTGTGTGTTAGGACCTATATAGTTTTATTACCTAAGTGGGTTCATGTATCCACAACACAGTTAAGATGTTGAGTAGTTTCAACATCATAAGGATCCTGCTTGTTGGCTCTTTCATAATCATACCTGCCTCTCTCTACCCCCATCCTTAATCCTTGGCAGCCACTAGTCATTTCAAAAACATTATGTAAGTGAAATCAGACAGCAGGTACCCTTTTGAGATGGCTTCTTTTCATTCATCATAAATCACAGGAGATTCACAGAAGTTATTGAGTGTTCTAATAATTCATTCCTGTATATTACTGAGTAGTAGTCTGTGGTAATGATGTACCAGTTTGTTTAACCATTCACCTATCAAAGGAGATTGGGGTGAATTCCAGTTTGGGCTATAACAAAGCTGCTGTGAACACTCACACACAGGTTTCTGTGTAAATGTAAGTTTTCATTTCTCAGGGATAAAAGATGGGAGTGTAATTGCTGAGTCATATTGGAAGTTGCATATGTACTTTTATAAGAAACTGTCAAGCTGTTTTCCAGAGTGGCTATACTATTTGACAAGCAGTGCATAAGAGATCCAGTTTTTCCTCATCCTTTCCTGCTTTTGGTATTGTCACTATTTGTTTTTAATATTTATTTATTTACTTGAGAGAGAGAGAGTGAGAGAGCTAGTGCAGGGAGGTTGGGAAGGGCAGAGGGAATGAATCTCAGTGGACTCCCTGCCAAGTAGAGAGCCCAGTGCAGGGCTCCATCTTACAACACCCTGAGATTATGACCCTGAGGTCATGACCTGAGACAAAATCAAGAGTTGGATGCTTAACTGACTGAGCCACTCAGGCACCCCTTGTCACTAGTTTTTATTTCAGTCATTACGATACATGTGAAGTGGTATCTTAATTGTTTTTAATTGGCATTTTCCTCATGGCTGATGACATTACACATCTTTTCAAGTGCCTGTTTACTATCTGTAGATCCTCTTTGGGGAAATGTCTCTACATGTCTTTTGCCCATTTTGTAATTGGATATTTTGGTATCTGCTTTTGAGTTTTGTGCCTTCTTTATATAGCATAGATACTCATCCTTCGTCAAATACATGGTCGGTAATATTTTCTTCAGTCTGTAGGTTGGTTTTTCATCTTTTGAACATGGGCTATCTCAGAGCAAAAGTATTTAATTTTGTGGAGGACCAGCTTGTCAAGTTTTCCTTTTATGCATCATGCTTTTGATATTGAATCTAAGAATACTTTGCATAGTTCCAGTTCCTGAAGACTTTTTCATATAGGTTTTTTTTTTTTTTTAAGATTTTATTTATTTTGCGGCGCCTGGGTGACTCAGTTGGTTAAGCGACTGCCTTCAGCTCAGGGCATGATCCCGGAGACCCGGGATCGAGTCCCACATCGGGCTCCCTGCTCGGCAGGAGGCCTGCTTCTCCCTCTCTCACTCCCTCTGCTTGTGTTCCCTCTCTGGCTGTGTTTCTCTCTGTCAAATAAATAAAATCTTTAAAAAAAAAGATTTTATTTATTTATTTGACAGAGAGAGAGAGATCACAAATAGGCAGAGAGGCAGGCAGACAGAGAGGAGGAAGCAGGCCCCCTGCCGAGCAGAGAGCCTGGCTCGGGCCTCGATCCCAGGACCCTGAGATCATGACCTGAGCTTTAACCCACTGAGCCATCCAGGCGCCCTTCATATAGTTTTTTTCTAAAAGTTTATAGTTGTGCATTTACCTCCTAAATCCGTAATCCATTTTGAATTAATTTTGTGTAAGGTGTGAGGTTTAGCTCGTGGTTCATTTTTTTTGGCCTACAAATGTTCAGTTGCTCCTATACTATTGATTGAAAAGGCTGTCCTTCCTCTATTGAGTTGCCATCGCATCTTGTCAAAAATTAATTGGGCATATTTGTGTGGGTCTGTTTCTGAGTTTTCTATTTTTCCTTTGACCTATGCATTTAGCCCTTCATCACTACCATGCTATCTCGACTACGGCAGTTCTACACAGGCCGTAATAGTGGGTAGAATGATTCCTCTCACTTTATCGTTCTTTGTCAGGATTGTTTTAGCTGTTCTAGGGCCTGTGCTTTACCATAGAAGTTTTAGAATAAGACTGTCTATGTCTACAGAAAACCTTGCTTGGATTTTGTTAGCGATGGCATTAAACCTGTAGATCAATTTAGGAAGAATTGTCATCTTTACTATGTTGAGTGAACACAGTATGGTTCACCATGTATTTGGGTCTTTATTTTTTTCACCACATTTTATAATCTTCAGCATAGAGATCCTGTACATGTTTTGTTAAGTGTGAATGTAAGTATTTCATTTTCTTTGGTGTGATTATAAATAGTATTATATTTTTTATTTTGATTTCTACATGTTCATTGTATATAAAAATTAAGTTCATTTTATTTGTTGATTTTTATCTTGTGAGCTTACTGAACTCACTTAGTTGTTCTAGAAAGTTTTTCATAGATTCCTGGGAAAAGCCTTCAGTCTTGCCTTACTAAGTATAAGATTAGTTGTAATTTTTTTTTTTTTGTAGAAATTCTTTGTCAAGTTGAGGTTATTTCTTTCAATTCCTAACTTGCTGAGATTTTTTTTTTTAAAGATTTTATTTATTTGACAGAGAGAAACACAGCCAGAGAGGAAACATAGGCAGGGGGAGTGAGAGAGGGAGAAGCAGGCTTCCCGCTGAGCAGAGAGCCCGATGTGGGACTCGATCCCAGGTCTCCGGGATCATGACCTCAGATGAAGGCAGTTGCCTAACCGACTGAGCCACCCAGGCACCCCCTGAGATTTTTATTATGAATTGTATTGCATTTTAGCAAGTGTTTTTTTGTGACAACTGATATGATTATATGATATTTCTACATTAACTTATTGATAGGAAACTTAACTTTGATTTTTTGAATGTTGAATCAGACTTGCATACCTGAAAGAAATCTCACTTGTTTATGGTGTATAATTCTTTTCATACATTATTGCGTGAAGTTTGTGAATATATTGTTGAGAGTTTTAATATCTAATTTCACAAGAGTTTTTAGTTTGTTATTTTCTTTGTACTTTTTTTTCCCCTGTTTTAGTATTAGGGTAATATTGGCCTTATAAAATGAGTTGGGACATGTTCCTTCTTGTTCTGCTTACTGAAGGAGATTGTATAAAACTGGTGTTAGTTCTTTAAATAGAAGAATTCTGTAGTGGCCTAGAGAGTTCTTTTGTGGAAACTTTTTAGTTACTAACTTGATTTCTTTAATAGAGAGTTACTCTGATTATCTACTTTATATTGATTGATGTGGTAGTTTGTGGTTTTTAAAGAATTAGTCTATTTCTTTGAAGTTGTCAAATACGTGGGTTTAATGTTATTCATAATATTCCCTTATTATCTTTTTAATGGATACAGGATTTGTAGTAGTATACTCCATTTCATTTCTAATATTGATGATATGTCTTTCATTTTATTTTTTCCAGTCCTGTTACAGATTTATCGATATTACTGATGGTTTTTGAAAAACTGGATCTTCTTTTCTTTTCTTTTCTTTTTTTTAAAGATTTTATTTATTTGACAGAGAGAAACACAGCGAGAGAGGGAACACAAGCAGGGGGAGTGAGAGAGGGAGAAGCAGGCTTCCTGCCGAGCAGGGAGCCCGATGTGGGACTCGATCCCGGATCTCCGGGATCACGACCTGAGCCGAAGGCAGTCGCTTAACCAACTGAGCCACCCAGGCGCCCCTGGATTTTATTTTCTTATTGATTTGCTCTATTCTTTTCCAATTTTAAATTTTATTCATCTCTACTTCTTCTTTTCTTTTGCTTTCTTTGGATTTATTTTGTTCTTCTCTTAGTTTCTTGAGGTAGGAACTCAGATTATTGATTTTAGATCTTTTCTCTAATGTGAACATTTAGGGCCATAAATCTCTTCACATTATTCCTTTAGTTGCATCCCACAAATTTTGGTATGCTGTATTTTTTGTTTTCATTCGGTTCTATGTTTTTTTTTTTAAATTTCCCTTTAGATTCCTTTGACTCATGAATTGTTTATAATTGTGTTGGTCATTTCCACTTACCTAATTATATTTTTGTTGTTGATTTCTTATTTGATTCCATTGTGGCCAGAGACTACAATACGATTTTAAAATTCTTTAGAATTTGTTGAGTTTGTTGTATGGCCCATGACATAGTCTACCTTGGTGAATGTTCCATGGGCACTGGAAAAAAAAATGTCTAATGCTGTTTGGTGAAGTGTATTGTATATGCCGATCCTATTGTTTGATTGTGTTAGTCAGATCTTCTGTATCATTGCTGATTTATCACCTAGCAGTTAGTTCAGTTTCTGAGAGGAAAGTGTTGAAGTCTTCAGCTCTAATTGTGGATTTTTCTATTTTCCCTATTAGCTCTAACAGTTTTTGCTTCATGTATTTTAAGATCGGTTGTTTGGTGCATTCACATTTAGGACTGTTATATCATCTTTATGGATTGACCCCTTTACCTTTATGTAATGTTCCTCTTTAGCTTTAGTGATTTTCTTTGCTCTGAAGTCTTCTTTACTGGATATTAAAATAAAATCAGTCCTGAGTTTTTAAAAAGATTGTTTCCATGGCTTATTTTTCCCATCTTTTACTTCTAATCTACCTATATCACTGAATTTGCAATGAGTTTTTGTGTAAACTGTTGGATTATTTTTGAAATCTAATCTGCATTTGGAGTATTTAGACCATTTATATTTAATTATTTATATGTTATTACATAAGTCTATCATTTTATTATTTGATTTCTATTTGTTTCTTTTACTTCTCAGTCCTCTGTTTCATGTTTCTTGACTTCTTGCAGGTTACTTGAAAATTTTAAGATTCCATAGTGATTTATTTATAGTGTCTTTTAAAAAGATTTGTTTATTTGTTTGAGAGAAAGAGAGGCAGAGAGGGAGGAGGATAGAGAAACCGGAAGGAGAACCCCTGCTGAGCACAGAGCCTGCCGCAGGACCCCATCTCACAATCCTGGCATCACCACGTGAGCAGAAAGAAGAGCTGGCCACTTAACCGACTGCACCACCCAGGCGCCCCTAATTATAGTGTTTTTGAGAATATTTCTTTTATAGGTTTTATAGTGGTTATTCTGAGTATCACAGTATACACATGTGACTTACAGTCTACTGATACCAATATTTTACCTTCAGTTGAGGTATGGAAATCTCAGTTCCATTTGGTCCTTTTACCTTCCTCACTTTTGAATATCATTTTCTTGCACAGCAGATGGTGGTATAATTTTTCTTTCAATAATCAAATATGATTTCTAAAGCTATGAAGGAAAAAATAGTCTACAGTATCCTTATTTCTGCTCTTTTCATTGTTCCCTTTTTTCCCTCAGTATTCTGAGATTCCTTTTATTTATCATTTCCTTTCTGTTTGCAGAACATCCTTTAACCAGTCTTTCAGTGTAGGTCTGCTAACAATAAATTCTTTTAATTTTCCTTTGTTTGAGAATCTTTTTTATTTTCTCTTCATTCCTGAAGGAGAGTTTTACCAGATACAGAATTTGCAGTTGACAATTCTTCTCTCTCAGCACTTGAAAAGTATGCCGCTTTCTTCTGGCTTCCGTGATTTCATATGAGAAATCAAATTCAAATTACTGTTCCCCTATGAGTAAGGTATTTTTTCTGATAGAGTGTTTCAAGACTTTTCTTTGATTTCAGTTTGAGAAGTTAAATTATGGTGTGTTTTGATGTGGATTGCTTTGGGCTTATACTGTTTGGGGTTCATGTAGTTTCTGGAATCTGTAGGTTTGTGTCTTTTGCAAAATTCAAGACTATTTTAGTCATTATTTCTTCAAATACTCTTTCATTGCCCTCTTTCTCTTCTCCCTCTGGGACTCTTAAGGTTATAAAGGTTGGGTCTTTTCTTAACCATTTCCCAGTTCTCTGAATCTCTGATCATTTTTTGCAGTCTGTTTTCTCTATTTTTCAAATTGGGTGACTTCTGCTGTTTGTCTGCAAGTCCACTGATTCTATCCTCTTTCATCTCCATTCAATTGAGCCCATCCGTAAGGTTTTTATAATTTCTGTCATTGTGTTTTCAGGTCTGTAATTTTCATTTGGTTCTTTATATATATATATTTATATTATATTATATATATAAATATATATATATATAGCTTCTGTTCCTTTACTCAGATTTTTTCATTTATTTCAAGAGGATTTGTTATCAATTAGTGAAGCGTTTTTATAATGGCTACTTTAGAAATCTTATCAATAATTCCAATACCTGATTCATCTCAGTGTGGATGTTAGTTCCTTTGCCTTCCCTCATTCAAGATATTATTATTATTATTATTATTATTATTATTATTATTATTATTTTTGGTTCTTGGTCTGACAGGTGATTTTCTTTTATTCTATCTTGAAAACTTTGTCTATTGTATTAGGAGACTACATCCTATTATCTCTCATATTAGTTATACACACTGTTTAGGTTTAATATGTGTCTTACCTTACTTTTGTAGGCTCTTGTTCCAATAACAGTTTCATTTTCAGAGCCTTTGATCTGCCTGTCTTATCTGGTGCTGTTGGGCTCCATCCAGCTGGTTCCTGCTGCCACTCCGCTGTTGCTGCCTGAGGGGATAGGAAGGCTTTTGCCAGGCCTGGATGTTGGGTTTCTGTTAATGGGGTGTGTTTGACATACCACTACTTCCTAGGTATTTTGGTGTTTATGGGCAGGGCTTGCAGTTCTCTTAGAGAGCAAGAGAGTGGGGGGAAAAGGGAAGATGACCTAGCACCAAGCCCTGAGGGACCCCTGATGTGTACTGGAAGAGTTTCTGGCAATGCAGAAGGAGGGACAGAATAGTAGAGGTGCTGGGAGTATAATAGCCCAGAAATAAGAGAGAAAAGTATTTCAAGGAGAGAGGGGCCAAGCTATACAAAAGCTGTTGAAAAGTCATATAAGTATGAATACTGAAAAGTTTTTACTAGATTGGGCTGTGTAGTTATATGGCTTGGGCAGTTTGGATGCAGCGTCGAGGTGATGGCTGGAATAAAGCATTTTGAATTTTGATACTCTGTCTCATAGTTAAGGCTGCCACAGTTGCAGTGCAAAGCTTCCAGCATGGAAGTGAGAAGAGAATGATGCCTAGAAATCCTAGAAATCAAAAGTATCTCTTTGCATGAAGATAGGAAGAAGAGCTAATGTAACTGTAGGAGAAAAAAAAAAGGAGCAATAAGAAATTGCTACCATTTGCATTAAAATCAACGTCTTTGTGCTCTCCAGTTTCCAATGTCCTCTACAGTCACCTTTGCAGGCCCTGCCCCCAGTCTGTCCTCCAGTTCTCCACAGTGACCCCTCCTGCTGTTGTCTTCACACTTGTAGCATTCCCGCAGCCCTCACACCCCCTGCCCATGGATTTACCACTTGATTATGTATTGCTCTATGCTTTGACTTGCCTTCCCCTACTGAACAGGCAAGTTTTCATTTTGCCAATCAGTTAATGCAGTATTTAGAGATCATAATAGCTACTTTTAGAAAGGAATCCTCTCCAGAATGACTTTAAAGTTCACTTCCTATTATAGAAACTGTTGTTGAGAGAAAAAAAATCACCAATTAGGTATTCCCTGGATAGCAATTTTAAGAGTTGTTGCTTAGCCACACTGGCTCTCCAAAGCCCAGGTAAACTCTAAGAAAGAACAGCAGTCTTTGTTTTTATAAATAATTAGCAGATTTTGCAGTGAACACAGTAATTTTAGTAAGAACATGAATAGAGTATACTTTTATTTTATGCAGTCAGAAAATGTTACAGCCATTACCACAAACTTGTAGACAGTGTACAAATACCCCTTCTTAAGGGCCTTCTTAAAGTGTGGGAAATGGAATGTGTTTATTTGGAAATGTAGGTTCTATTCTCAGATCTGCTCAATGAGATGGGTTATAAGTACTATAAATATTTTGCATAATTATCTGGATCTTGTTCTTCATTTGAAAAAAATAGATTAAATCCTCCCTAATGGTACATTTTAGCTCTAATATTATAAGACTTTTTACACACTTTCACCATTTAAAATAATTAAAGATTTGGGGATGTCTTTGCCTTTAATCACATGCTGTTGTTTTATCAGATGGCTTACTTCTTGATCAGAGTCACAACCCACAATTGTTAAATGCTTTCCATGGAGAGTTATGTTGTATGGAAGTTTTTAGAAAAGCAGGAATGCTGCTTTCTTAAGCAACCAGCTCAGTGGTGGCCTACTACAGTGATGTGATCCCACTGTTGAGTAAAGGATATGAAGGATACTATGGGCTCCTTCCCAGGGAAGCATAACGAAACAAGAACCAGTTAGCAGAGCTAAATGCTAGTCCAGCTTTCTTGCTTCCCCCTTCCCTCTCTCTCCCTTCCTCCCTTTGTGAAAGAGAGAAAAACAAGACTGCATGAGCTAATGCCTGTGGACCTCTGGACACCATCATAATAGCCCAGCATGGAAAGGCAGTCCAGCATGGTTGTGCCCTGCAAAGTAAGAGTAGCAAGCAGCCACAGCAGCCTGGGCATGTGGAGCAAACCCCTATCCAGGGACGCCTAGGACCAGGTCTCACACTAAAGCCCCGATACCATGGCTGTGCCACACTCCCTACTGCATTCCTCCTTCCATTAAGTCCTAGGTCGAGGCCCTCTTCCTCCAGTGTATTAGTCAGGATTCCTCAGGAAAACAGAACCAATAGGATATCTGTACATCTGTTTCTTTCTCTCTCTCTCTCTCTCTCTCTCTCTCTCTCTGTCTCTCTCCAGAGATCTCTCTGTATCTATCTATCAACTATCTATCTTACAGAGAGGGATTATTTATATCTACTCTATTTTCTATGTGGTTATAGAGGCTGGCGAGTCCAAAATCTGCAGGGTGAGCTGGCAGGCTGGAGGACCAGGGAAGAGCCAGTGCTGCAGTTCAGGTCTGAAGGCCATCCATCTGTAGAATTCCATTCTCCTCAGCGTAGGTCAGGTTTCTGTTTCATGTAGGCCTTCCACTGATTGGATGAGCCCCCCCTACATTATGGAGGGCAATCTGCTCTAGTCAGAGGTCACTGATCTCATCTAAAACCACCCTCACAGAAACAACCAGAATGTTTTATTATATCGCTAAGCACCATGGCCCAGCCAAATTAACCATCAATTTAACAAATTAACAAAATTAATAAAATTAACCATCATAGCTAGGAAGCCTCAATTCTAGACACCTTGCAACCTGTCACCTGTAGTGATCCTACTGTACCTTTTATTCCCCCTAAACATACTCATTTCAGCAGCGGAACACCCAGCGTGGAGCAGGTGTATGTCAGAGTAGAATGACTTGGGGTGTTTCCTTCCAAAGCTTCTGGCTTTCTAAGACTCCATTGGGCACAGTGTGCCCACTGGCCTTGCTCTGACCCTGAGAGGCACGTGTTGTCCAGAAGGTTAGGCTCACATTTTTCTCTCTCATTCTTTCTGTCCATTTATGGGGAGTTCTCAGGATTCCCTTGTTCCTGTTCAGCTGAGGATCCTCAAGGTGGCCTATATCGTATAGAACCTAGACATAGAGGTTGCTTATCCCACTGGGCAGAATTCTCTTTTAAAAATGGAATTCTGAGATCACGTGTTTAACATATGAAAAGCTCTCGGGTGGTCACTTATTCTTAAGACAGCTGTGACAGCAGCCAGCCCTACAGAGTATTTCAAAAAATGTCATACAAGTTCAAAATAGCTTTATACAATATGACTGTTTCTCCTGAAGGTGATTTTTTCTTCTTTTTTTTTTAATCCTTGACCTACTTTTTCTCTGTGTGCAATATACCTAATGAGTAATAATGACTTCAGAGAAGGTAGCACCAGAGGAAACAAAGTTGAAGAATGCCTAAAGAGTGGCTCTGGAGCCCTCCAGCCCAATGGGCTTTGTTGTCAGGGCAGAAATGAAGTTTAAAGGTGTTCTTGTGAATGGCGGGTTTGCTGAAGATTCCTATGACTGTACTGCGCCCCTGTTCAGTAGTCTGGGTATTGCAGAGGTGGCTAATCGTGGAGCCAGGCAGAGGGGCCAATACACAACCCCCTAAGCTGACACCCACTTCACACACACCCTCACACAGGTACACAGTCACAACCCCCGCCCCCACTCGCCCAAGCTAGATATGGCACGATAAAGAGAAGGCTTCAAAGTCTTTTGAAGTATAGGCTATTGTCTAGAAATGTTCTTCTAAAAGAGATTCCAATCATAATGTGATCTGTGCAGAGAGAGAATAGGGACACTTTGCCATGTCTGGAGCCATAAAGCTGAACCCCAGAAGGTTTGGAGTAGGAGAGAAGCACCCATGGAGTTCACTTCGCTCTCATGGTGCTCTCCAGCCTGTGTGCAGGGAAATTAGCCACCGCTTTGGGCCCTGAGCGTCTGCCTCTGCCTTTGTCTGGGAAGTGGAAGGAGGCTTCTATTCAACCCCGAGATGAGGTTCTTGAAATTTGTGTTGCATAAGCTTCTTTTCTCCCCATACCATTTATCCCCTTTCTTAGCAGGATTTCTTCAGCTAAGCAGACCAAGGGAAGCACAGCCTGGGGTTGGTCCTGACTCCTGCCTCCCGGCCTTTCCCCCATGGAGGAAAATGCCCCTCATGCATTTGTGGAGCACCTTTCAGAAGCAGGCACTGGGCTGGGTGTGGAGAGGGGCAGCTTTAGAGCCACTCAGACCCCAGTTCAAATCCACTTGGGCAACTGTCTGCTGTCAGGTCTTTGGGGTCTGTCCTGCCTATGACTCAATGTCCCCATGTGTTCAAAGGTGATATTATAACACCTCCTTTCTTCTTCTCCTCCTCCTCCTTCTCCTTCTCCTCCTCCCCCTCCTCCTCTTCCTCCTCCTCCTCCTCCTCCTTCTTCTTATTCTTTTTAAAGATTTTATTTATTTGAAAGAGAGAAACACAACCAGAGAGGGAACACAAGCAGCGGAAGTAGGAGAGGGAGAAGCAGGCTTCCCGCCGAGCAGGGAGCCTGATGTGGGACTCCATCCCGGGATTCTGGGATCATGACCTGAGCTGAAGGCAGATGCTCAACAACTGAGCCACCCAGGTGCCCCTATAACACCTACTTTCAAATACCATTAGGGTTAAAGAAAACTGATGCAAAACTACTGAGTACATGGAATGCCCTCAGTAAATAGCAGCTATCACTGCTGTAAATGAGCAAGACATGGTCCACCCATAGAGGGAGATGCCATTCAGTGGCCTTGAGTGCATCTGCAAGGCTTCTGGGTGTGACTTGGACCCTGAGGCTCTCCTGATCCCAGATCAGGGCCAGGAAGCAAAGCTCTGTGGAATGGATGTGATGGGACGATTGTTAAGGTGTGTATTTGCATTTTGTCTCCACTTTCTTATCCACCATCCACCCACACCCCACCTTCTTGCTTGACTTTATCTTACCCTCCTGGCTTTTGTTTTTCTGCAATCTTGAACTTCTCTTAGGGAGAGAGAGGGATGGAGGGAGGAGGAGTGAAGAAGAGAACAAACAGAAAGAAAGAGAGAAAGAGAACAGAGAGAGAGAGAGAGAACGTATGTGAACTAACTCCTGAGTCTGGGAAGGAAAGAGTTCAGGGTCTCCTCAGTGGTGAAAAGACCCTGCTCCTGGCAAGAGAGCAGGGCCTCTCAGGAGAAAGACTGTGGCGCCCTCCAGGGGGCTGGCCACAGACCCCACCCTCCCAGCATTAACTCATCCCATGTGACCATTAAGCAGCAGAGCCCCCTCTAGGGGCCACGCATGGGGTAATGTCCATGGTGGGGCAGTCCCGGGGCCTGAAAGGACGAGGGCTGCCCCCGTTCCTGGTACTCCACGAGGTTCCTGGTTCTTGTGGAACCCTGCAGGGCAGGGGGTGGCATATTCCGCTGAAGGCAGATTTTAGGCCTGCTCAGGAAGATGGGGCCTCTGAACCAGATTTTACTTGCGTTAGAAGCACTAAAGTAGAGCTTCCCCACATCCCTACACCTGTCCTGTAGGCCTGAGCCTCTGTGAGGTGCCATGGTCTCTTCCTGATCTGGGCTCCTGCCTTGCACACAGCAGTGGGGCTTATGTGGCCCTCAGCTTGTCACAGCTGGTTCAAGGAAAATGACTGCTTTCCAGGCTTCAACTGTCTGAAAACCCAATAAAGTTGTTGCCTCTCTTCTGGCCCACCAAGCACAGCAGGTCTCATCCATGCAGAGATATCACCATGGCCATGTGAATTTTGGAGGGACACAACCCAGCCCATAACAAGAACATTGATTGAAACTCAGTGGGGTTCCATGATTTCATTTTCTTCATGGACAAAGAATCCAGGCTTCTAGAAATCTCTGCAAAGCATTGCCTTTTTTCATTCTTTCTGCAT
>PITA01005821.1:89843-106749 GCA_004023965.1 Spilogale gracilis
CTGACCCCCATACCCAGCTGGGTTAGACCATTTCTTTGCCTCCTTTTATCTCAGCATCAGAACAGTGATTTCATCAGAAGACATTCCTATTGTGCGCTCTACTTTGAAAATGCTTTCAGACCCGTTTGATCTTTGCATCTGGGGGTGAGTGACGGAAACTAGCATTTATTAAGTGTGTGCCATGCTTTAGACTTATTGTTAGTGGTTTTACATCTGTGGTTTCTTTAATCACCAGATCAACCTATGGCATCATTGTTTATCAGGAAAACAACATTATTATGATATGTAATCCTGCCAACTCACCTCACCCCACTAATATGCTGCACGGAGAGAGAGGGTGGGGCGGAGACCCAGGAAGGCCTAAATATCAGGTTGCATTAAGCTACAGAGCAAAGGGCACAGAGATCTCAGGAAATAGGCAATATTCTTGAAGGCAGGGAGAGGGTAGGTGAAGTGGAGAAGTGGGGAGTTGAGGGAAAGCAGACACCATGAGGAGAAAGCTTTGGGTGAGTTTTAGAAGTCTGTGCTGGGCATTGCTGGTGTATCCCCCCACCCCCTTGCTATGCTAGAAAAGGCTCTCGGGGACATCTTTAGTGAGGTGTTGCATTTCAATACCATTGCTATGAGCACCAATTATATTATTACAGGAAGCAACAGAACTGAGATTTGGGCCTGAGGAGTTCAAGCATAACTGCAATGTGAAAATCTTTCTCGTTTAGCTGTGTGGCTCCCAGACCTGGGAGCGCCGAGGAGCTGAGGACTCCTGAGAATGAGAGAGGATGGGCCTTTCTTCAGACTTGCAAAAATCTGCTTCCAAACACATTATCTAGTGTCTCTCTGATACCCACCATATGACTATAATCATTTAAAAACCATTTGCCTAAAGTGAAACATTTATGTCGTTCTGAGCTTTCAGTATTTTGGACAGGAACACGTCTGTGCCTCCATCATATTCTGCTAATCCTTCTCACTCCTCCATAGTGGTTGGCGCCCCGATCACTCCGATGATGGAGGTGGCCTTCCCTCCTAACTTGCTGTAGCCTTTCCGGGTCACCCCTGGATGTCGGTCCACACCTCTACACCTTCCTCCAAGCGGCCACCACCTGCATGCCAACAGAACACACCGTGACCATTTGATAGTGGCCTTTACCTCTCAGAGTTGCCAGGACACCAAGGTAAATGTGAATTTCAGAAAGACAAGCAGTGATTTTTAGTACAAGTGTATCCCAAATATTGCACAACATATACATATACTAAAAAATTCCCTCATTTATCTGAAATTCAAATTTAACTGGTTATTCTGTGTTTTATTTGCTCACTTTGGCAACCCCATCTCAGAGGGCCTCTCTCTGCTGTTTTAACTAGAGGAGCCCTTTACTTCATCTTTGTGAAAAGCAGGATGTGATTGGCTTTCCCTGCACTGAGAGTAGGGCAATGGGGGGCTGATGCATTTCAAGAATTAAAAGGATTCATCGCTTGTATCTTTCCTACACTGGTCTTCTGCAGCCTCAGAACTGCTACTTTTCCCTTCCTTCCCCTCTTGCTCAGTCCCAGCTCTGGGCCCAGTTTGGTGGTTCTCTATCCTTTCCAGGTGCGGAGCTAATGTTTGCTTCCATCAGAGGTTTGTTCCTTGACCTGTCTGGGTACGTTTCCCTCCCAGGTCAGAGTGAGGTGGACAAGTTGAGACACACTAACTCTCTGCCCCTGTGTATTCCATCTGGTGGCTTGAGAGACGCAGGTCCTACTGGGTGAAGATTAGCCAGACTGGACAGTCCTTTTGAAAATGGCTCTTTACCACGGAACACCAAGTCTTAAGGAAGGGAGGAGTTAGCATACATGAGGGAGGGAGGAGAGAGGACACTGAGGCCCATTGGGTGACCTACACTGTTTACCAGAAATGCAAAAGTGTCCAGAGTCCTCCCCAACCAGGCCAAGATGCACGTGCTCCAGAGAAAGAGGGTCCCTTCACCTCTCCCAGAGGGCACGTCTGTCCCCAGGGTCACCTGGCTGAGTGTGAGGAACAGGGTGTACGTGATCCACAAGATGTCTGAAGAGCCACTGCACGTCACTCCAAAGCATTTTTATTGAGCATCTTCTATGTGCCAAGTATAAGGCGAGGCACATGTGACGAGGCTGAGAAGATGCAGTTTCTGCCTTCAAGTAATCTACACTCTCTTGTGGGACAGAGACGCACGAAGAAGGCATTTCAGGCCTATGAAGTGGGTGCTACCAAAGCAGAAGGTGCAGGGCACTGTGGGAGCCCCCAGGAGTGGGTTAGGGACACGTACATTTTACATACTGGCTCTGCTCAGAGCTGCCAAGAACATTCAGAGTAGGGCCAAGGTGGGAGAGGAAAACATGTTTTTTCATTATTTTACCTACAAGATTCATTTGAAGGGGGAAAAATGGGTCTGTTGCCCTAACTAGTTGGGTGAGAACAAATTCCTCATTAATCTTAAATATGTCAACCGCAAGAGACTCTTAATCTCAGAAAACAGTCTGAGGGTTGGTTGCTGGAGGGGTGGGAGGGACGGGGCAGCTGGGTGATGGACACTGGGGAGGGTATGTGCTATGGTGAATGCTGTGAATTGTGTAAGACTGATGAATCACAGACCCGTACCCCTGAAACAAAGAACACATTATGTTAATAAAAAAAAAATGTCACCTGGAGAGGGTAACTAAAGGAAGAAACAGTAACGAGTGGTAAAGATAAAAGCACATGCAGGAAATGGGATAGGTCTGTAGTAGTTCCTCTGCATTAACAGAGCTGCCCTCTGCAAGGAAAGTAGGCTCTGCGGGCCGTGGTGCAGTACACCAGGATTCTCCCTCGCACGACAGGGTCGGATGCTACCTGGTCAACTGGCAGTTACTACACAGTGATTAGGACTTTGCTCTGATGAAGCAGGAACTGAAGATGAAATACCGCAGGCTCTTGGCATTGCCTAAGTGGCCTCGGGAAGCAGAGATAACAGTAGGGGAAGCATGAGCCACTTAGTGATTACATACGATCATCTATAGGCGAGTTGCAAAGCTGTTTGCCTTTATTAACTCATTTGTCTTCTCACTACCCTTTCATTACCAGGAAAGGAATGCTAGTTGGCTTTCTAGACCAGCTTAGAAGTTCAGTTTGTCGAAGAGGTTGTTGAATTGCCTTTGCATCTTGCCAAAAATTAGTACCGTCCTTAGAATGCTGTGTGGCTTAGAGAGAGAGAGCCCTTCAGCCCCTGCAGAAGTGGGAAGAAGGGTGTGGGGAGGGAGTGTCCGCAGGGGGCCAGGGTCCCATGACACTTTGCTATTGTGCTACTGCCTCTTTATTCAGCCCCTCTGTAGGAAGACTTCCAATTCACCCGGGTGTCCTGTGGGGTCTATTATGGCATACTTTCTGTTGGCTCAGTTTCTTCTTTATTTATTTCAACAGAGGAGTCAGATGGGAGAATCGTGGGGCCCCTACTTGGTGGCCCTCTAGAGCCTGGTTTCCTTGCAGAGCTAGAGAGGACGGCTGTGTTTATAGGAGTAGCTGCTAGAGACCCATCCCATTTCCTGTATGTGCTTTTGTCTGTTCCTAGGAACACCACTCATTAACGGGTTTCACTTTAATTGCCTTCTCCAGGTGATGAATTTAAAATTAAATGTTTTTTCCATGCGCTTATTTGCCATCTGTATATTCTCCTTTAGTAAATTGTCTATGCATGTCTTTTGCCTATTTTATAATGGGATTGTTGAGTTTTGAGAGTTGTTATATATTCCAGATGCTTATTCTTAGTCAAATTTGTGATTTGCAAATATTTTCTCCCAGTTTGTAGCTTGTTTTTTCATTCTTAGAACATGAGCTTTCACAGAGCAAAGGTTTTTAATTTTGATAAGATCCAACTTGTCGATTTTTCCTTCTATGCATCACCCTTTTGGTGTTAAGTCTAAGAACTCTGCATAGCTCTGGTTCATGAACATTTTTTCCTACAGTTTTTAAAAAAAGGCATGAGGGTGCCTGGGTGGCTCAGTTAGTTAAGCAACTGCCTTTGGCTCAGGTCATGATCCCACAGTCCCAGGATCGAGTCCCGCATCAGGCTCCCAGCTCCACGGGGAGTCTGCTTCTTTCTCTGACCTCCTCTGTCATATTCTCTCTCATAAACAAACAAACAAACAAATAAATAAATAAGGCATGTATTTCATGGAGCTCTGGGTGTGGTGCATAAACAATGATCTTGGAACACTGAGAAAATAAAATAAATTATTTTTTAAAATGAAATACAAGTTAAAAAAAGTTTATAGTTTTGGGTTTTATTTTTACATCCATGATCCATTTGTATTAATTTTATATAAAGGGTGAGGTTTATCTCATGGTTCTTTTTTTTTTAACTTACATATGTCCAATTGCTCCAACATAATTTGTAAGGCTATTGAATTGGCTTTGCATCTTGTCAAAAATTAGTTGGCATATTTATGAGGGTCTATTTCTGAGTTTGATATTGTTCCATTGATCTGTATGTCTAGCCCTCTGTCACTACCATGCTATCGTGACTTTGACTTCTGTAGTTATACTCAAGCCTTAATTATGGGCGGAATGACTCCTCCCACTTTATTCTTCTTTGTCAGGATTGTTTTAGCATTCTAGGGCCTGTGCTTTACTATATAAATTTTAGAATAAGATTGTCTCAATGATATCTCATCTACTTTGTGGAAAATCTTGCTTGGATTTTGATAACAATTGCATGAAACCTATAGATCAATTTAGGGAGAATTGTCATCTTCACTATGTTGAATGTTACTGCCCATGAACATAGTGTATCTCTCTAGGTATTTAGGTCTTCTTTTATTTCTTTCATCAGCACTTTATAATTTTCAACATAATGATCCTATACATGTTTTGTTAGATTTATGACTATTCAGACGAAGAGTTGTGTTGCATTTTTTATTTTGGTTTCCACTTGCTCATTATCAGTATATAGAAATGCAATTGATATTTTATGTTGATCTTATATCCTCCATCTTTACTGAACTCACTAGTCCTGGAAGATCTTTTCTGGTAGATTACTTGGGATTCTCTCAGTAGATAATCATGTTTTCTGCAAATAAAGACACTTGTCTTTTTTCTTTTCCACTCAGAAAGCATTTTATTTCTTTTTCTTGCTTTATTGCAATGAGTTGAACTTCTAGTACTGTTTTGAGTTTTGAGTAAGAGTGATGAGATAAGACATCCTTGCTTTATTCCCAACCATGAAGAGAAAGCATTCAGCCTTTCACCATTAAGTGTGATATAAACTCTAGATTTTTGGTAGATGCTTTTAGAGGTTGAGGAATTCCCTTTTATTCTTAATATACTGAGAGGTTTTTTTCGTGAATGGATGTTGAAGTTTGTCAAATGTTTTCCTGTGTCAATTGATATGATCATATCATAGTTTTCTTCTTTGGCCTGTTGATATGATGTATTACATTGATTGATGATCAGATATTGAACCAGCCTTACATTTGTAGAAGAAATCCCATGTGGCCTTAGGATACATTGCAATACACAATATATACATACATATCCTATCGGTTCTGTTGCTCTGGAGAACTCTAACATACCAGTAACATACCAGCTTACATCTGTTTAATCTCCTAATAGTTTGTGAAACACAGAGGTCCCTCTTCACCCCCAGACTCCAAAGCACCATGAGAAGGGTTCCAGTATCGGAGTGAGTACCACTGTTTTGAAACCCAGGCCTCCTCCGGCACAGCCTCGTGTTTGTTCCCCTGAAGGAAAGCCTTCTCTCCTTCAGCAGCAGCATCCCAGACCTCTTTTTTTGCAGGCATTTTCTTCGTAGGAAGTGAGGGGGCTTTCTTTTGTAAAGCAAAGGCAGTCATCTTCAGTAAGAAAGAGATTGGCATGGCCCTTAGGATTTCCTCACTCTAAAAAGTATGAAAGACAAGACAAACAACTGGAAACTTCTTTCTCTAAGTTGAGAATGGCAGAAGACCAAAGATCTTGGGAAACACTTAGGGGAGTGTGTTGGCCTGATGCTACAGAATATGATGGTGAGGTTACCTGGAGTGAGTGAGAATGTAGGCCTTGATGTTATTGGCTGGATATGGAGAGTAAAGGCCTAAGGCTAACTGCTGAGCATCAGACCCCTCTTAGAAGGCAATCTGGATGGAGATGTGGATTAGGTTTGAGGAAAGCTTGTCTGCAGAAATGTTTCCTTGGGAAATCCCAGTAAGCCCTCACATAAAACATTTTCAGAGAAGTCAGACTTTTGTTTAAGCTGAAAAACACAGACCCTGGATTTCCATAATACTCTATTTTATGACTAGACTGATCACAGCCATGCTGGGAAGTGAGATCCATCTTTTCCAGCTCAGGTTGTCTGCATGAGTTGCCTTTTTCGACCCCTGAAAAAAAGAATTAACACCAGCTCACAGCCACTGAAGGAAATGACATATTGGTTGGGGGCAAGGGCTGGTGTTCCCTTCCTGTCTAACGGGAATTTCTTAGAATTACAGAATGTCTGTGGTTCCACACTCTGGCTGCATCTGGGGCAACTTGTGAAAAATACCAATGCCTGTTCCCCGCCCCAGAAATTTTGATTTTAAATGACCACAGTTGGGGCTGGGGCATCTGTATGTTTGAAATCTCCCCAGGTGACTTTAGTGGACAGCCACAATTGAAAAGCACTGATGAAGTCCAGCATTTCCCCCATGCTACAGTGTGGCTTAAAGGATTCAGGTAATAGACTTTCTGAGTTTGTTGCCTAGCATATAGGAATACCTCCTTTCCCAGGAAACTCATAGCCCCCCAGGTAGCTTCATCCTATTTTTGGTTGCGTTCTGTATGTTGTGATGTACTCTGTGTCCCTGTAACCTTCTGTTCTACTCCGCTACCCTCTGTCATCCTGCAGAATAGTCTCTCACTCAAGAAGTGAGGCCAGTTTCTCAAATCTTAAAACACTGTGCATCCAGAGCCTTCTCCTTGCAGCGGTCCTCCAGATAGCACATGGATTCAGGGCCTGGTGGGCTTCAATCTGTCAGTATCCTTCTTATAGGTCTCTCCTGGGAGTGACGTATTTGGGGTTCAGAACTTCTGGCCAGAAATTCATGTCTTGGCCCTGTGACCTACCGTATGTTTCCTTGGGCAAAGCAAATGGTCCCTCTGAACTTCCATTTCCTCATCTGCAGAAGAAAGTGATTGGAATATAGATGAATCCCCAGCTAGTGTCATGAGTTTCTAACTGGCTGTCTGCAGTCTGTGCTCAGGATTATGAAGAGAAAAATAAAGCCAGTAAATAATAAATAATATCATCATGTATGTATACCATTCTTTATATTTTTCACGAACATTTCCCCATTCTATACTCTCACTTTCCCTAAGAAGTGGGGACAATGTGACTCTTCCTAGTGCAGATCCAGAGAGCTCATGTGACTTCCTTTAGGTCACCCAGTTAATCACGGGCACAACAGGAAGGGCAACATAATCACTCTTCACTGTTAGTTCTTTGTTCTCTGACTGCACACCTAAATCACATAGTTCTTAAAACAATTGGGAGTATCTTCAATGCCCTAAGACCCAGGAGAGTGTTGGGATCATGAGCCCTCCATAAATATTAATCATTTTTTTACCCCTCCTCCAACCCACCTCGCTCTGGCAACCATCAGTTTATTCTCTGTATTTAAGACTTTTTTGTTTGTCTCTTTTTTGTTTTGTTCATTTGTTTTGTTTCTTAAATTCTATATATAAGGAAATCATATGGTATATATCTTTTCTCTGTCTGACATATTTCACTTTACATCATACCCTCTAGGTTCAGCCATGTGTTGCATGGTATCATTCTTTTTAACGGCTGAGTAATACTTCATATTGTGTGTATGTTTGTATCATATCTTCTTTATCCATTCATTTATGGAGGAACAGTTGGGCTGCCTCCATATCTTGACTATCATAAATAATGCTGCAATAAACATAGGGGTTCATATATCTTTTCAAATTAGTGTTTTTGTTTTAGGTTTTCTTGGCAGATACCCAGGGATAAAATTACTGGATCATATGGTAATTCTATTTTTAACTTTTTGAGGAACTTCCATACTGTTTTCCACAATAACTGTACCAGTTTTCATTCCTACCAGCAGTCCACAAGGCTTCCTTTTTCTCCACATCCTTGCCAACACTTTAATTTTTTCTGTTTTTTATTTTAGCCATTCTGAGAGGTATAATGTGATATCCCATTATGGTTTTGATTTGCATTTCCCTGATGATTAGTGATGTTGATCATCTTTTCATGTGTCTGTTTGCTATCTTTGTGTCTTTGGAAAAATGTCTATTTGTGTCTTCTGCCTATTTTTAATTGGGTTATTGATTTTTTGGTGTTGAGCTTCATATTCTTTATATATTTTGGAGATCAACCCCTTATTGAATATATCATTTGCAGATACCTTATCCCATTCAGTAGGTTGCCTTTTTGTTTTGTTGATCAGTGCATCGCCTTTTTGTTTTGTTGATGTTTTCTTTGTTATGCAAAAGCTTGTTACGTTCATGTAGTCCTTACAGTTTAATTTTTTTTATTCTTCCCAAATTATGGTATTTTAATATACTTTGCCCTTACAGTTTAATTTTGCTTTTGTTTCCTTTACCTGGAGAGGGACATATATAGAAAAATGTTTCTACTGCCAGTGTCAAAGAAATTATTGCCTATATGTTCATCTAGGAGTTTTATGGCTTCAGGTCTCACATTTAGGACTTTAATCCATTTTGAATTTATTTTTGTGAATAGTGTAAGAAAGTGGTTCAGTTTTATTCTTTTGCATTTAGCGTCCAGTTTTGCTAGTACCATTTGTTAAAGAGAATGTCTTTTTCCCATTGGATGTTCTTTCTTCCTTTGTTGTAGATTAAAACCAATAATGGTGGGCTTATTTCTGGATTTTCTGTTCTGTTCTATTGATTGATGTGTCTGTTTTTGTGCCAGGCCCATACTGTTTTGATCACTACAACTTTGTAGTGTACTTTAAAATCTGGGATTGTGATACTCCAGCTTTGTTCTTCATTCTTAAGATTGCTTTGGCTATCTGGAGTCTTTTGTAGTTCCATATAACATTTTAGGATTATTTGTTCTAGTTTTGTGAAAAATATTGTTGGTATTTTGTTAAGGATTGAATTAAATCTGTAGATTGGTTTGGGTAGTATGGACATTTCAATAATATTTGTTCTTATAATCCATGAGCATGGAGTATCTTTCCATTTGTTTGTGTCACTTCAATTTTTTTCCATTGGTGTTCTATAGATTTTAGAGTACAGATCTTTAACCTCCTTGGTTAAGTTTATTCCTAAGTATTTTATTCTTTTTGGTGCAATTGTAAATTGGATTGTTTTTTCTAATTTCTCTTTCTGCTACATCATTATTAGTGTATAGAAGTGCAACAGATTTCTGTATATTAATTTTGTAACCTGGGACTTTATGGAATTCATTTATCAGTTCTAAAGTTTTTTGTTGGAGTCTTTAGAATTTTCTCTATGTACTTTCATGTCACCTGCAAATCATGAAAGTTATACTTCTTCCTTCCCAATGTGGTTGCCTCTTGGCTGGGACTTCCTGTACTGTCTTGAATAAAAGTGGCAAAAGTAAACATCCTTGTGCTGTTCCTTATCTTAGAAGAAAAGTTCTCACTTTTCACAACTGCGTATGATGTTAGCTGTGGGTTTTTCATATATGGCCTTTGCCATGTTGAGGTATGTTCCCGCTAAACCTACTTTGTTGAGAGTTTTTATCATGAATGGTTGTTATATTTTGTCATATGCTTTTTCTCCATCTGCTGAGGTGATCATGTGGTTATTATCCTTCCTCTTATTAATGGATGTGTTATATTGATTGATTTGTGAATATGGAACCACCTTCGTGTCTCTGGAATAAATCCCTTTTGATCATGGTGAATGTATTTTTTTTAATGCATTACTGAATGTAGTTTGCTAATATTGAAGATTTTTCCATCTATGTTCATGAGAAATAGGTGACCTCGAGTTTTTCTGTGTGGTGCCCTTGGCTGGCTTTGGTATTAGGGTGATGCTGGCCTTGTAGAATGAATTTGCAATCTTTCCTTCTTCTATTTTTTGGAATTGTTTCAGAAGAATAGGTATTAAGTTTTCTTAAATATTTGGTAGAATTCACCTGTGAAGCTATCTGGTTCTGGACTTTTGTTTTTTGGGAGTTTTTTGATTACTGACTCAATTTCATTGCTGGTAATTCGTCTGTTCAAATTTTCTGTTTCTTCCCGATTCAGTTTTGGAAGGTTACATTTCCAGGAATTTATCCATTTCTTCCATATAGCCCAATTTGTTGGCATATAATTTTTCATAGTATGAATTAACCAGTTCCTGCTATAAGATTTGGATGTCTGTCATTATAATAAATGTCAGTGGTTACAGAGTGATTTGTCTCCAGGGATGGAAATAAGTTCCATTTCTCCACTAAGCAGGGGGCAGGTGGGGTATTCAGGCCCACTTGCCTATGAATCACTCAGGGAGCTTTGAGAAATACCAATGCCTGGGGCTCTTTCCCAGACCAACTAAATGGGAATCACTGCATCTGGGGAAAGGCATGATCTTAAAGTACATCAGGTGATTTTAATGTGAAATGAATGTTAATAAGATTGGGGCTGAAGCTGTGGTTTTCAGCTTGCTTGGGTATCAGAATCATGTGCAAGGGCTTGTTAAAACCTAGATTGCTGGGTACCACCCCCAGAGTTTCTGGCTCATTAGGTCGAGATGGAGCCTGAGAATATGCTAACCTACCAAGTTCCCAGGTGATACTGATGCAGTCGGTCTAGAGACTACACTTTGAGAGCTTCCCCAACTAAAGGGTTCTGCAAATGGTGAGAGTTTACTTGTCGGTTCAGAAGATGACAGCCACATTCTCTGCTTGGTATCCAGACGTCACAGCAGTGAAGACAGTATGTGCCAGTCACAGGACAGTGCATTTGACAAACATCAACTTATTTAATCTTGATGTCCCCACTCTGATTTCCATGTCATAGATAAGGAAACTGGAACAAAGAGAGGTTAAGTAACCTGCCAAACTCACTTAGTAAGTGGCCTAATTCAAATTCAGACTTAAGGCTGCCTGACTTCCAAATTCACCACTCAACCATTTTCCAGAGAGGAGATCCGGATGCTTTGTTGGTTACTTAGAGTCACCCAGGATATAAAGATGGAGCTAGAAGCCAGATTCAGGTCTACCGGCTCTTAAACCAGCTGTCCTTTCATTCTCCATCACTTTCCATCTCACATGATGAATAGGTTAGGATTCTAAGGTTCGGATTTGGGCTACTGGCATACACAGTTAATTCAAGATGATGATAGCTAGTCCCTCAGAATTAAAACTAAATCAAAGCTCGAGGAATATTGATGTCCTCTCCCACCTACCCGCCTTATTCCATCTTCCAGTAGCCCCAGCCACAGACCTAGGGGCTGCCTTGAGCATGGACGCACAGCTGTGCGACACCAATCAGCAAGGTGCACTCACGGTTGGCACCAGAACCCTTCATTCCTGTGCTGGTTTGTTTGCTGACTCAGCAAGGATTCACTGAGTGCTTACTCTGTAGCGGGTACTGTTCTAAGCCTAGAGCACACAGTAAACAGGAGAGGCAAGGACTTTGCCTCAGAGAGAGAAAGAAAGAGCAAAATCATTTTCGGTGGTGATTTTGAAGGCTTCATGAAGAAGATTTAAAATGGTGATTGAGTGTAATTTAAATTGGGAGGTCAGGGAAGAACTCTCTGAAGAGGTAACAGTTGAATGGAAACCTGAACAACAGGAGGAATCAGCTATTTGAAGAGCTAGCAGAAAAGGTATATTGACAGAGGGAGCCCCCAGTGCAGAGCTTTGGGACAGAAGCAAGCCTGGGGTATCTCAGGCAAGTGGGGAAGCCAGTGCTGCTAGTAAAGGTGGCAGGAGAAGGAGAGGGAGAAGTGGGCAGTGTGGGCATAAAGTGTGAATTGATCCGTGTGTGACGGGAGGCTGGGAGTGGACAGAAACAAGATATGATGCCGCCAGGTGGCAGGTAAGGAGTGGACGTGGGGGCCAACGCAGAGGCTCGTGGAGCCATGGATAATGAGGGTGCCTGCAAATTTGGACCGGGACTCGGGCCCTTCTGCAGAAGTGCCTGTCTCCTTCATGGGCATGGTGCCAGGTCCCTCTCACTTCTCTCTCACAAACAGCATCTTTGCAGCCCTTGGGGAAGTGTCACTTCCTTTCTTGTAATTCTGAAATGAGCTTATTTGCCACTCAGCGATTCTCTGATTTATGAACTTTCTAGTTCTGCATCCTGGCAACATACATGATTTTAGAGGAAGCTTCTACTAAGGTGAAGAGGGAGGTGGGGGGACTTAACAGTTGAGTCTGGGAACATGGGCCCTCTCCCTACCCTATGTGGAGTCCCTCCCCGGACACAGCTCTGGGTGTTATTGGTGGCAGGCAGGCGCCGGGTCATCCCTGGAGGCCCCAGGGCCCTCACTGCTCTCTAAGGCCAGCTATGTCTCCACCACGGAGCCCAGGTTTACAGAGGTTTACAGAGGCAGTTATGGTCCTGCCTCCACTCTTTCAAATTGAGTTTTAAGAAAATTATTTCATTTCTCTGAGTCCCAGCTTTCTCTCACAGGATGGGATATTAAGAGGAATATTCCAAGAATGCATGTGGGGGTTGCACAGAAGCAGCTCTCTGTAGAATTATTATCATTATTCTTTTGGTCAGTAACTCTACTCAGTATGGTCAGATCCATGTTACAAAGCACTTGTAGGATTATATCCAACAGTACTGTATATCTCCTTATCCCAGCTGCCTCCCTCAGAAGCATTTCATCAAGAGAGCAGCTATTGTGTTATAATAGCTAACGGCTGTCAGGTGGTGATGTCCCCATTCATGCTGGAGACACTTTACACACCTTGTCTATCTTCACACTGTGTCATGGAATCTTCCTAACAGCCCTGTTGATCCCATCCATCAATGAGGAAACTGAGTCCTGGAGAACGTTGGACTTGTCCAAGGTAGTTGAGCTAGTAAGCACCTTGAGTGTGAAGGCATCAGTTCATGACTTTGAGCAGGACAGGTTAAGGCCTCAGAGCCCCAGGCTCTTCAGGCAGACTTCATTGTCATGTGCACTGAATAACTGAACACAATCCATAGCTAGACATCACTATTCCTGGCTCACTTCCAGGAACAGCTCAACGTTCATTCCACCGTGCCCTGTGCCTTGATCAATTCATCAGACATGCACTGCCAGGGCCTGTATGAAATGAGACAGAGGTCAAGAGACTTACATAAAGTCATAAATCCAACAGTTTCTGTTAACAGGGGAAGCTGGAGCCAATGCTATGTGAAGATCAGAGAACTTGCCATAAAGGCTTCTGTAGACCCAGCAGGTTCAGGGCACAGTGGGCCCTGGCTGTTGGTCTGGCTTACCTAAAACCCCCATGCCTAGCTTTTCTACCCCAAGGCTCTTTCAGGCAATGGCTCTTCACCTGTTGGGGAATCCTATGCCCCTATGCACTAGTTCCCCCGAACAATGCATCACCATGTACAATGTCAGGACTTCCAATTGCCCTAAAGCTTCACCAGAGCCCAGGGTGATGTGGGGCTTTAGATGGAAGGAAGGGGACTCTGACCCCTGACCAGGACTTAGGAGAAGGCTGCTCCAGGCCTCCTAGATTTGATGGCCTGTGCTTGCAGAATGAGATTCACACTGGACATACCTATCTCAAAGTCAACTCTTCCCTAATTTCGTCTCTTTAAGTGGGTGGTGTTAACTTTGCTGGAGAACACTTAGCAGAATCATGAAGCAGTCTCCAGAGGGTCTCTACCTTGGTAGCCTTCACCTCTTTCTAGCTCCTTGTGAACTGTTGGCCATCCTAGCCCTCCTAGCCTCCTATGCACTGTAAATCCTCTAGGCCTCACTGTAAGCCCTTGCTGGGGCCTAGCATTGCACAGCTCAACACACCTTTCCACAAGCTCCTTCTATCTCTTCCAAATAAAACCTGAGCACACTAGATAAGCCTCAAACCAGCCTTCTAGACTTCCTCCACCTCCTCTTCCTCCCTGACCCTGAGGCAATTCCCTATAATACTCTATAGGACTTGACTTCCCCAAATTTCCACCCAAGGACGCACAACAACAGTGGACCCCATGGGGTGTGGGGATATAGGCCAAAGCAGCCCAGAACCTCAGAGTTCTGGGAAGTCCCTATTTTATTTGGAAGTTATTCAGTATTTGGCATCTCATTCCCTGGTACTTACAAATTCACTGCAATATTTTTTTTTTCAAGTTTTCTATTATGTACTATCAAGTAGAAACAATGCTCCAGAACATTGTGCTATATATTACCTGTGGCTTTTTTTGTGTTTCTGCCTGGAACCCTGACTCCCCCAGAGCACCAGCACCGAGTTAGTGGGAGCTTTGGGTCTGGGGGTCCTCATTCATCTGTTTGCATGTACTGCACATACCTGTGGAGCATAGCATGGAAGTTAAGCTCTTGAACTCTGAGTCAGGTGGACTTGAGTTCAGATCTCTCCTCACTGGCAGTATGACTCCCCTTCTCAGACTCTCATTGTGTTACCTATGGCTATACACTCACATCTATCCTACTGGACTTTTGTGACAATTAAATGAAGCCTGTAAAGCTTTTAGTACCTTTCACTACAGTGTCCCGTGTAACAGTACAAGATGGCATCTTATGTGGAATCGTTCATTGAAGTATTCATCAAAGATGTTAAGTGGGGAATTACAAGCAATGATAAAGATATTAAACTCTTTCACGTAAAACACATCAATGCACACTGATTTGCTCATCTTCTGATGTAGGGGCAAGGCCCTGGCCTGTTGTCTTGTCCTTTTAGTTTGAACTTCATATTCTCTCCTTATATAAATTGCAAGTTTAATAAATAGGCTGTAATTTCAGTTTGAGTTCTAAAAACGGAGCAAAGATTTTTATGTGTATAAGAAAGAAACAAGCGCAGAATCCTTTCAATACTTAAATTTTTTCCCAATCATGTATGCTTGTCTTGCCTGCATTTATTTCAATACCATTGTTATTTTAGAAATTTGCCTTTTTTGTGTGTCAAAAACAAAGCTCTTGATTTTCATGCTCATGTTTCATTCATTTGTGAGTACTGAAAGAAATTATGTAAATGTGATAGCAAGTACATCCAGCCAGAATGGGACTGGGAAGAATCCCTCTGGCTCTGGGTAAAGAACATCCCCACTGTGGGAACAGAAAGGAGTAGTCTGGAGACCCCACCCAACCACTGAATGAGTAACATTGAACCCCAGGGTGTGAGCACAAATGGAGACCCCCATTTAAAGTTTACAAATCAAGCTAATCCTAACACAGAATATAGTCTTTCTGCCCTGATGAACCCAGGAGGACAAGTTTTGATATTGAATCCTGAAACACTGTATCCAAACATGGCCAGTTTGAGAACCTGCATGCCCCGCCTGCCAGTATTATCTTCTCACCTCAACTTCTTACACGCCAAAGCAGCCTGGGACTGATGGTGCAAAGCTCCATCTATGCTCCCTGCAAACAGCGAGCCCTTGGCCACCTTCAGGTGGCTTGGTTCACACTCAAGAAGAAAACCCAAAGAAGAAGTGTATAGGCAGAAGGGGCTTAGGGCCCCATGGGCAGGTAATGTGGGGTCCAAGATACACTGAGCATGGTGTAGACCGAAGATTTGCAACATTTTCTGTAAATGGGCACATCGTAAATATTTTGGGTTTTGTGGGCCTTGTGGTCTCTATCATAACTACTTAACTCTGCCCTTGTGGGTGAGATCAGTAGCAGCCACTATGTAGATGAAAAAACATGGCTGTTTTCCAATAAAACTTTAGCTGTGGACACTGAAATTTGAATCTTATGTGATTTTCATGTTATTCTTTTGGTTTGTTCAACCATTAAAAAATCTGAAAACCATTCTGAGCTCATGAGTTGTATGAAAATAAGTGACTTGGTCCACAGTTTTAGTTTGAAAACTGTTGTTTTTAGAGAGTCTTTTAGAGAACATTGTTTTCTAGAGAAGGTGAGGCAGGGCCTCCAGGTTGATCTATCCTGTGGAGCCTCAGACCTCTTACCTTGTGGCCTACAGAGTAGGGCCCTCGAGGGCACAGGGCTGAGGACAGGAGCCCCGCTTGCCCAGGTATCAGGATGGGATGAAAGCAGCCTGTCAGACATGAGCAGTCACAGTGTTTTGCACAGGTTAATGAGGGGAGCTGTTGAAGGGAAGCTTCCATGGTCAGCGAGAGCTGTTTTGATCCCAATTCTGGTCAGGCTCTTAGTGGCATCTTCTGGAGCCTTCCACCATCACTTACCCTCTCACCTTGGCCCTCTCTGACCTGCTGTTTCCAATATCCCAGGCTTCTTCAGGGATGTGGTGCCAACAGTGGGATTGGACACTCATCCCAACCCTCCAGCCCCTCCCTGGCAACAGCTCCAACCAGGAATTGTCACCATAACCAGACCCAGCCTTGAGGGCATTACACACCGTCTATCTATCCCCTTCTTCCTGCTCAGGCGATGCAGCTGACGGGCCGTCTGAGGAAAGAGCATTACTTTTCATTTCACTTCAGTGGCTGGATTTAGGCTGTTGTCTCAAAGGCTGGTTGATGTGGTTGCTGGATAATCTATTTTCCGTTTGCTCGCTTACAAGCAATTTCTAAGGCTCTTGTGGAAATCATTGTTAGTCATCCCTATATTTAGCCTTGAGCTGAATCAATTTGATGGCTTCAAAGCAGAGAGAAGAGTGAGGAGAGGGGGTGAGAAACAGAGAGAATAGAATGTGGGGGATACTTTGATAAGGATGCACTTTTCCACAGTTTTCCCTTTAAAGAATAGCAGTGTAAACTCCAGAGGTGGAAGTGATTTTTGATAACAGATGCAGTCAAAGAAAATTATCTAAAATCA
>PITA01005822.1:0-38009 GCA_004023965.1 Spilogale gracilis
CAGGCATTGTGAGGTTGGTTTGGGGTGTGGAGAGTGCAAATAGCCACTACCCACTGTAATAGTGACAAATGACAAGGAGAGGGAGCAAGCAGAAAGTCCCAACCTCTTTTTTTCTCCATCCTCCAGTCTTTCTGTCACCCTCAAGAGCCTCTCATGATTGAGTATCCCAGGGACCTGGTGACAACTCAGAAATGGGGTTTGTAGAGTTTCATCCCCAGGAGTATAAGACCGAGCTTGAAGATGACAGAAAAATATTTGATATGAGCACATTCCACACTTTCAACTACTTGACATTCTTTCTGATCTTTCTACACATATTTTTACTTCCATCTCATGACAAAAATAACTCTGTACTTCCCCCTAACAAGATGCGACTTCTTTCTTACAAATAAAGATGATTTAAGTCTCTTCTTGAAATGAAGAGAAAGAGAAGAAATTTATCGGTAGAAAAATAGTTTTAAGTTACTTGAATATATGTATTCGTAATATTGAAAAAACACTTGTTTTAGGCTGTTTAGGCTGCTCTAACATGTCACCATAGCCTGGGGAGCTTAAACATTTATTTTTCACAGCTCTGGATCTGGGAAATCCAAGATCACAGTGCCTGATGTCAAGAGAGGGCCCACTTCCTGGCTTGTAGATGGCTATCCTCCCATTGTAGCCTCACATGGTAGAGATTAGAGGGAAAGTTTCTCCTATCATTTCTTATATGCACACTAATCCCATTCATAGGGTTCCACCTTCATAACGTATTTATTTCCAAAAAAACCCACCTTCCAATACCATCACATTGGAGATTAACTTTTTCAATGTGGGAATTTCAAGGACACATATTTGATCTCTAGCAACACTGAAGTGGAAATATTCAGGGGTGAATGGTAGACAAATCTGTTCATCTAGAAGTTGGTATAAAAAAAAAAAAGATGAAAGATTTGAAGATAGGTTGGTTCTCCTGAAGGTTTTTTTAAGGACTTTGATTTTGACTCTATGCCTAAAAAAGGGGTGGTGAGGATACTTGAGTCAAGAATGGTGATTAAAAAAATTCCATTGTATATATGGACTGCATCTTCTTTATCCATTCATCTCTTGAAGAACATCTCAGCTCTTTCCACAGTTTGACTATTGTGGACATTGCTGCTATGAACATTGAGGTGCATGTGGCTCCTCTTTTCACTACATCTCTATCTTTGGGGTAAATACTCAGCCATCAGGAATGATGAATACCCAACTTTTGCATCAACCTGGATGAGACTGGAGGAGATCATTCTGAGTGAAATAAGTCAAGCAGAGAAAGTCAATTATCATATGGTTTCACTTACTTGTGGAGCATAAGGTGTCGGGGACCATGCTGGCTCCGCCCCTCCCACCATGCCCAAGCCACTGGAAAACTTTGGTGGAGGTACCTGTGGATGTGAATGAAAACCCCTCTGGGCTTTCCCCCCACCCCCAGAATCCAGAAAGCCACATACCCTGTGGGTCAGGGCAATGTGTCCTTTGTGTGCTTATTCAAGACATATAGTTCCATTCAATCCTCCTCCCGGTAATCATATCTCTGTATCTCTTATCTGTATTTCTTGATCCCTGTGCCTCAATGGTCTCAACTTCTGTGAGTTTAAGCAATCACTCTTTACCCTGCAGTAACAATACTAATCCTGTCTCTAGGGCGGGTGCAAAAGCAGTTAAAGATGCACCTGCACCACCCAACTTCCTCACTTTTAAATAATAAAAGACTGGGGCCCCTGTCAGTCAAGAGAGACAAAAAAGGCAGAGGGCCTGCAGAGGAAGCAGCAAGAGAGCCTTAGAGGAGAGAGCAGGAGAGCTGGCAAACAGCAAGAGAGCCTGCAAAGAGACAGAAACAGGAAAGCAAAGCAAGCAGCAGAAAGAGAAGCAGACAGAGAGTAGAGAGATAGAAGAGAGAGAAATAGAGCAAAAAGGCCAAAGCCAGAGCTAGAGAGCTAGAGCTAGAAAGCCAGAGCTAAAAAGCCAGAGCGTTCGGCTGAGCCTGCTTCATAGGTCTCTCCTGACTGACCTCGGGTCTGTCAGCTTGCATCAGATTTCCGTGTCCATGTCATTATTTCGCCCGCCAGACATCCCGTGGTTTGGGACCCACCATCTCTGTCGAGGCTGGCTCCGCTGGCGGCGACAATAAGGAATAGCATGGAGGACATTAGGAGAAGAAAGAGAAAAATGAAGGGGGAAAAATCAGAGAAGACAAACCACGAGATACTGTGGACTCCAAGAAACAAACAGAAGGTTTCAGAGGGGATTAATATAACATAATAATAAAATAATAAAAAGTAAAATTGAAAATTTTTAAAAATTAAAAAAAAAATTGGTGATTTACACAATGGCTATTTCAGGGGCAGTGAGCAGGATTTTATGAATACCAGCACAATAGTCCAGGTCTGAAATGACATGTGACTGGAAATCAAGACATGGTGGTCAGAAGAAAATCTGGTGTGACTCTGAGCCCCACTGCAACCTCTACAATTGGCTGATGTAGAAGGAAAGACCTTGAGGCTGGGTGACGTCACCTTTGCTCATGGGTTTGTTGGGCCCTTAAGGGGACAGTCAGACTTCTAAACTCCCTGCTTCAGGGAGGTGTGAAAATATGAGGCTAATATCAGTAAGAATAAAACTGTGAGGCCTTCAGCAATCCATGGCTTCCAGCAGAGTCCCGGCTCTCATCATTTTTCATCTGGATCACTACAGACGCTTCATCTCTGCTTCTCCTCCTTTGTCACACACACCCTGCAGACCTGATTAATTTTCCATATGGCAGCTAGAGCCATCTTTTCCAACATCACCTTCTCCGTGCACTCAGAATCAAATCAAGACTTAATACCCTGTCCTGCATGGTCTTGCCTGATTTGGCCCCTGATGACATCTCCTGTCTTCTTCCTTTTTACTCACTCTAGCTACACTGGCCTTTTAAATGTTCTTGTTTATTCTGTGCTGTCTCTGCTCTAGGGAATCTGACCATGCTTTCCTGTGTGGGAATGCTTTTTCAATGGGCCCCTCTTCAACTGCCCAACCCCTAGATAGCCTTTCCTGATTGTTATTAAACTCCACTACTTCCTCTCTTGAAACCCCATCTTTTCCTTAATAGGTGTTTTTCAAATGTTAAACCATGAAAAAGCTAAATATAGGCCCTTCTTCCCCTTTTGCCTGAATTTGTTGATAAAGCCAGGCAGAGCCCAACTTCCTGTTCTTTGTCTCGCGATTGATGAGTTAAGATCTGAACTGTTTATCATGATTGATTAGCTAAGATTAGAACTGTTAATTCTGTACTAATTACCCTGAAACTCACTTTCCACAGAGAAAAACGTGTTCTGGGATGGCAACTTGTCCCGCCTACCGAGCAGTCCCACCAGGGACACCACCCCTTAGGGAAACTTGTTTTCCCTTCTTGAGGCAAAATCACCTTGCTGAGATGCTCCAATCTTTGGATCTGAAATGCTTTCTCTATTAAAACAACCTGAACAAAGTCAATCCCCTTACTTGTCTGGTTTCTGTCTTTGAGAATTATATATTTACTGATGTGTTTTATTGTTTAATATGCTCGTCCTGACATCTCCTTGCTCCTTTCCATTAGACTCTAAGCTTTAAGAGGGAAGGGACCTTGCCCTTTTGGTTACAATAGTACCAATGCTTCTCATGTGCCTGTCCATAGGAGACACTTCATAAACACGAGTGAATAAATGAATGAATGTAAAAGCATCAGGTGTCTCCAAGGAGTGACAAGACTTGCAGAGATGCAAGAGGCAGTACCATTGCAGTAAGTGGCCAGGAGTGTATGCAACAAAATCTGGCCCCTAGAAAGACGGGCTAGAGGGAACATAGGTTGTTAGGACACCATCCTGGAGGCCTGGAGTTCAGGAGAGGAATTCTATCCCAGTTATAAACTAGAGTACAGGTTAAGAACTTTGGCCCAAGTTCAGACCACAGATACCCCTCAGAAATAGTAAGACTAGGTTATGGCAAAAAGATGCCAAGGTTCACACTGGCATGCTAAATCTCAAGTGGCAAAATCAACTCCAAAACTCAAATTTATGAGTCTGAATATTTGGTCACCTGGCAGCCTTCTTTTAGTTTGGTTCAGGGTATGCAGGGTAAAGATATTGGTCTTCTATGTCAGCTAAAGTGGGGAAACACACATAGTTAGTTATAATGGAAAACGAAGAACAGAAAAAGATATAACTTGAGGTATAAACCAAGAAATAAAAACATTTTTTTTCGCTTATGAGTTTGGCGAAGATTGGGTAAGATTTAGTGTTCAGGGAACCAGACATTCTTATACACAACTTGTTGAAGTCCATTGGTAATAGTACCAGTAACTAAAAATGCTCATTTATTGAAACAATACAGTTTCTAGTAATATGTCTTGAAGATATGTGTATACACAAAGATTGATCTCTGCATAGCATCGCAGCTCTATGTATACTACAATTTGAAAACCACTTAGTATTCCACAATAATTTACTTATACATGATGGTGCATTGTTTCAGATTCTGCTTGCTACCTTAACAACAAACCCCAAATGTCACTGGTTTTATGGAGTAAAAGGTATTTTTTTCTCACATAATGTGTAAACAGCAGGTGCAAAACACGGTGACCAGTTAGTTCTATAGTGTGTTAAAGTGATGATGAGTCAGCATCTTTCATTTCTTGCCATTGTGCAGGTGAAGACACCCTAGGCTTCCCCCCAGAACTCTGAGGGCTGTACACAGAGTTCTAGGTTATGCACAAGTGTCATTTCCAACATAATTTAAGGGACTTCCCAAAATTTAAAGTCACATCTCTAATTTCCAGTCAGCAAAGTACAGGCTAGCATCTATCACTCTGCTCTTTTCCAGGTATTCCTTCAAGACTTTGCCCCTCCTAAACAATTTTGGGTCATTCATTTTGTAGGAACCTGGGGAGCATGTCTGGGAAAGTGACGGATGTAGGTGCTATAGAGTACTGTGTGAGTTTTATTGTTTGTAGTTGTTACATATTTGGGCAAATGGCTTGACTTAACAGTGCCTTGAAAATCAAATTTAGTATCAGGAAGTGTTTGTGATGGTTCTACTACTGCTCTGCTTTCTTTTTGTGAAATGAATTTGATTCCTTTAATTTTTTGAGCAGCCCATCAAGACTTTCATTCTACATTAGATGATAATACTCTTTTTGTTCTTGGAGAAATTAAGGAAAAGATATGTTTTGAGATAAAGATTTGAAGATGTGAAACCTAATCACCATGAATGATTAGTCAAATGTTTTTGTTATTAGCGCCTACACTCTAATTGGATTGTCCTACTAATGATCAGTTTGTGCAGCTTTGAAGACACCAGGAAAAGTAGATTAGGATGAAAAAATAACCCTTCCTTCTGATACATTATTTTCCTTATTTCCAATATTCCTCTTTATATGAAAAACCTAGTTTGAATGCTAAAATATTTGCAATGGAAAAAATCAAAATTAAATATCTACAGTCTCCCCTAGCACCTCTATCTGTCTAATAAGCCAGGTAGTGTTTGATCACTATAGTAATTATATTTCTAAATTGAATCTATCAGTAGATGGGTGATATTTGTAATTCTAATGGTCTCACATTCTAAGCTATTGGGACTAATAGCAGAAAGAAATTAATTCATCTTATTATACTTTTATTCACTTTTAAAACCTGTGTTTTAAAAAAGCCAGATATAAAACAAGCATGGAGGTGACTTCTAAAATTTATCATTTAAACGTTGGTATTATGTACATGAATGTCAATATCATTTTTGTTTAAGGAAAATTCAGATTTTTTACATCAACATACTAACATGAAAGCATAAGTTCTTAAACTATTTGGAGAAAGGATTTATTTTAATTGTTGCAAGCTGCTAGTACCCTTATCCTGGATTTCCCAGTGTTTAAAGCATACATAACTACTTACCCAGAAGCTCCAGCTTAACATGTATGTAAGTGTATGTATGTGTGTTGGGGAAGAGGTTATCTACAATGTGTGTATATATATAATATCTATATCTATACTTACCTATCTACAGTGTATATATAATATATGCATAATGTAATACATTTATAATATATGCACATGCATAATAAATATGTTTAAATGGAATGTAATAAAATATATGATATAAATATAATATTATATTTTTCTGGATCAGCCCTGAAGGAACGTCACTCCTTTTATTTATTTATTTTTTTATAGATTTTATTTATTTATTTGACAGAGAGAAACACAGTGAGAATGGGAATATAAGCAGGGGGAGAGAGAGAGGGAGAAGCAGGCTTCCCACTGAGCAGGGAGCCCTAAGCAGGGCCCAATACCAGGACCCTGGGAACACAACCTGAGCCAAAGGCAGACACTTAATAACTAAATCACCCAGGTGCCCCATGAATGTCATTCTTTTAAATTCCCCCCAATGAGTGCTAATAATTCCCCAAGACATGTCTCCCAGCTGCACCAATGGCCACACATCTTGGTGACAAGACTCTTTACCCCATCTCTTGTTCTGGCTTACTGTGGTGACATCTACCATAGCTACAATACCTAATGTGACAGTTATGTGCAGAACAGCCTCAGTGGACCCTATTATGCATATTTCTGCTTCGCTCTTTTGTACACATCCCTCCATTCATATAATCCCCCAGGATAGTTGCAGAAACTTGGGATAAAAAATGCCGCGGTGACTCAGATAGTTGAGCAGCTGTCGTCGGATCAGGTCATGATCTCAGGGTCCTGGTATTGTCTTACATTGGTCTCCTTGTTCAGCAGGGAGCCTACTTCTCCCTCTGTTTGCTGCTCCCCCTGCTTGTGCTCTCTCCCTCTCTCCCTGACAAATAAATAAATAAATCTAAAAAAGAAAAAAAGAAGCTTGGGATAAATAAACTCCGGGGAGTTACTAGTGTTGCTGGGAATTCTGAGAAGGATAGAGGCTCTACGGCAGGGGTTAACTTGCATTACTTCTATGAGTAAAGCAGCTCACATAGCATTACTAGAGATGAAGTATGTCTCAATGTGATGTGTCAATTCAAAAGAAAGATATGATCATAATGAATTGCCATGTATCCAAGAACATGCTTCTAAATTATGTAAAACAGATGAGGACAGAAATCAAAGGGAAGGTGGACCAATCCTCAACCATGCAAAGAAATTTTACCTGCTTTAACCAAAAACTCAGAACTAGCTTACAAAAAGAAAGAGAGAGCTCACACAAGCAGGTGGAGCAGGAGAGGGAGAGGGAGAAGCAGACTCCTGGATGCTCAGCCAGGCTCAGTTGGGATCATGTGCCTGACAACTGAATAAATAGCCCAGGTGTTTGAAGTAGAGATGGAATATTCACAAAATTCATGACCAAATTGATCATTGGCTAATACATTAAGTAAGTCACAGGAAAATTTTTTTAAAAAGAAAGAAATTAGATTATGTTCTCTCCATTAGAATTAAGCTAGAAATTTAAAAGATAATCAGTTAATAACCTTATATTTTGAAATTAAGAAATACATTAAATAAACCCATGGGTCATAGCAGAATGTTAAGGAAGTAAAATTTTGAAATGAATGATTATGAAACTATGACATATAAAAATTTGTGGAATATAGATGAACCAGGGCATAGAGAGAAACTGCTATACTTAGATGTATATTAGAAAAGCAAAATGATTAAACATCATAATCTAAGTATCTTTTTAAGAATGTTGAAGAAAGAGAAAATTAAATCAAAAGCAAGTAAAAGGATATAAATAATAATGATAAGGAGGAATTGATAAAGTAGAAATCTATCATGTACACCATCCATATAGCCCCAGACTGATTCTTAAAAAAGGTTGGGGGCACCTTGGTGGCTCAGTCAGTTAAACCTCTGACTTTGGTTCAGCTCATGATCTCGGGGTCCTGGGATCAAATCCCACATTGGGCTCTATGCTCAGAGGGAAGTCTGCCTGTCCCTCTTCCTCTGCCCCTCCCCATTCTCATGCTGTCCCTCCCTCTTTCAAATAAATAAAGTCTTTGAAAAACTGAAATTAAAAAAAGGATTGATAAACCGCTGGTACTATCAATTGAGAAAAAGAGTAAGAGTGTGAGAAAGAAGGTACAAATAGTAAATATGAGGAATAAAAACTGACATATTAAAACAGATCACAAAACATTCAATAGTTAATGTTGTATTATGAACTTGTATATTGATAAACTTGAAAATATTGATTAATGTACAATTTCTTCCAATTTTTCTTAATTTCTTAAAACTAACATCAAATTTAACACAAAAGAAATTGAAATCTTTTTTATCTTTTTTTTAGAAGGGGGAGGAGTCAAGGGAGAGGGCCAGGCTCTAAGCAGGCTCCACTTACAGCATGGAGCCCGACTCAAGGCTTGATCTCACAACTGTGAGATCATGCCATGAACCAAAATCAAGAGTTCGATGCTTAACTGACTGGGCCACCCAGGCACCCAAGAAATTGAAATCTTATTACTTAATACCTAGTGGCTGAATGGAGTCCACAATTTTAAAAAATTGTAAAATTTAAAACAAAAACAAAATGAAGCAAACAGAATACCAGGCACAGATAATTTCTGTGGTAAATTCTAATATCAAACGAGGGAAGGAGAGGAATATTACACAAAGTCTTTCTTTACACAAAAGCGACATTAGGTCATTTTATAGGGCTAGGATAACACTGATTAAAATTATATATATATAAAATATATATACTTTACATATATATGTGTAATGAAGGACATTACAGAAGATAAAACAATAAATTATTCTCATTTGTTACCATAAGTGCAATTTTTTTACCTCAAATGTTAGCAAACAGAATCCAAGTGATATACAGAAAAGGGAATTACATCAGTTAACTTTAATTTACTAAAGTTTACAGGTCTGTAAAATTAACATTTGAAAATATAATCAATGTTCCATCACAATAATTGAAGAAGGAAGAAAAGTCATATGGCCATCTCAAAGGATTAGGCAAAACATTTCAAAGAACTCAACATCTATTCAAGATTCAAAAAAGAATTCTTAGAGAACTATTCATAAAGGTTCTCCTTAAACTAAAAGTACCCATAACACCCATCATATCCCTTGGTAAGGTGTTGAGATACAGAATGAGAGAAATATGTTCATTGAGATACTTAAACTCAATATAGTACTGTATCCCACAGCCAGTTCAATAAAGTTAGAAATTACAAAAATGGAAGAAAAAAGAAGTGTCTAAGGACTAGAAAAGAAGGACTAAACCACTATTATTTGCATATGAAAAAATTCCAAAGGACCAACATAAACTATTAACACTAATTAGTGAACTTGTCAAAGTTACCGGGTGTAATATTAATGTCTAAAACTCAAATGTATAACTAAATACCACCAACAATCAGAATTATACTTGAGCAGTATCACTTGCAATAGTATAAGAAATCCAGATACCCAGAATAAAATATGTGCAAGAGCTCAATATGAAAACTATAAAACATTATTGAGATAAATTCAAAAATAATAGATACAAAACTTAGCATGTATACTTCATAGTGATGGAGTAGAGAAATCAATGATGGAAGGATGTCAACTCTCTCCAAACTGATTGTTAAGGAAGTTAGAAATGTTAAAACTTACAAATTGCTTTCAACATTTAAAGTGAAATGCAAAGGACAGAAAATAGAATTAAAAACTCAACAACAAAATATGGGAGGACTTTCTTCCCTGGACATCATGAATAACAATAAATATATAATATTTTAAACATACATATATAGATAATAGTTACAAGGGTATAGTATCAGGACAAGGGTGATCAAACAGATGAATGGAATGAAGTAAAGAATTAATAGATGCTTGACTTGTGCCAAAGATTTCACAGCAGAGCAATGGGGTTGAGGATGGACATTCAGATTAAATGTGGTGAGGCAAGTGAACAACCACAACAGATATATCACTCATTCCAATATAAAAGGCATTCCATGACTGTTGTTTGATTTAAATTCTAAAGATACAGGAATAGAGCTTCCAGCAGTTAATACACAACAATAGCTCCATAGTTTGGGGGAAGGGATTGATTGCTTCAGTAGGATATAATGTAAAATTTTTTTCATTTTCTCTTTTGTATGTTATGTGAATTCCATCATCATAAACTTCTGGGACTGGGGTCTTTCTTGTAGGTCAGTCCCCAAATATTAATGCCTGATTCTTCCTCCTGACTTCTGAATGTGGATGTAGGTCCCAAAAGTTTTCATTCTTTTTTTTTTTTAAAGATTTTATTTTTTATTTATTTGAGAGAGAGAGAGAGACCATGAGTGGGGTAGAGGGGCAGAGGAGAGGGAGGGGAAGACTCTCTGCTAAGCAATGTGGGGCTCTATCCTAGGACCCGGGGATCATGACCTGAGCTGAAGGCTTAACAGACTGAGGCTCCCAGGTGCCCCAGAGTTTTCATTATTAACCTATTTTTCTTCCCCAAAACTTCATGAGGGGGATTATATGCTTTCTGGCATGTTTTAAATTGTTTTAGTATTTGATTATCTTTGTATACCTAATTTATTTTCTGACATTGTAATGTAGTACAGCTGAATGAGCAGAGACTCATTGCTGTCATATAGCCCTGCTTACAAATCTCACCTGTGTGATTTAGGGAAACTTACTCAAACTCACAGGGATTCAATTTTCTCATTTCAAAACAAGAGTAACAATGCTTACTCAGTAATTTATAGTAAGGAATGGACAATGAACAATGAACAATGCTTTGTATTGAACTCATCTCATAGAATACTAATTCCATTCCCCTCATAAATTATTTTTCGAATCAGAGTGGTCATGGGAAAATATCTTTTATGTAATAGAGAAATTAATACCTTTTTTCTTTGCAAGAGTATAGAATATTTAGAGGACATTGGTATTTTTAGCATGAAAAATGTAGAATGAATTAAACTCATTAATTTTCCCTATATTCTCTAAAATTATTTTTCATAAATCTTACTTGTCAGAGAAGAGTTCTTGGAAAAAGCCTCATAAGAAATTTCAGTAGGAAACAAAATGTATTAAAAGTATTATTAGCTCTTTAATGGGACTCCAGTTTCAACATTTATGTAAAGGTTTTTATTTTTAATGTGGCTAGAGTTTCATTAAAATCTAAATTAAAAGAAAGAAAGAGATGCTTTTCTTAAACTGACTAAATCTGTATATATATATATTTTTCCCCTCCAAGTATGAGAGATGGGAAAAATGGAATGGAAGCACAGAAGTCTTTTAAGGCCTATGGTCAGAACTAGCATATTGTGATTTTTACCTTCTTGCCATCAACAAAAACCAATCAGAAAGCATAGTCCAAAGTTAAGGGGCCAGGAAAGCAGTCATCCCACCAACTTTGCAGGGAAGGTGTAGCCACAGTTTCAAGTACTATAAATTTATGCAAGGTTAATTAGTATATAACTAATTATGGGCTTAAACAAACAAAAATCATTAATTAATTTATTTAATGCTCATTAAATGCAGTCAACAAATAAATAAATATTTAAGGGATATCATTGACCCTGATTTTAAAAACATTAGAATTATCAATTCATTTGGTCATATATTCACTAAAAACTCTTGGGCTGCCATTGTATCATATGTCAAGTTGTTCAGCAAATATTTTCCAAAATTCAACTGTCTTGTTCCCAGTGATTATACCGGATCAAATAATTCAATGACCTAGGTTTATGATATACCAATAATTATTCCTGGAGAGTCACCAGGATTCTACATTAAGGAAAAGTAAGTCCTTCTTTATAGATACTTTCTGAGGTTGTCTATAAATGTAGCTAATATTTGTAGGATCTCTTTTTAAAGAATTTTGGGCTAACATTTTTATGGTAATTTTTTTTTTCCAAATGTTGCCAAATGCTGGCCTACAGATGAGTTTTGTTTGGTCAGCATAGAGGTTAAATATTCTTGCATTCAAATATATTTAGATGTGGCATATATGCACTGGTTCGTCACATCACTCCCTACTTGTAAACTAAGGACTTGTTCTGTCTGTACACTTGTTAACTTTTCATGCCCCCAAAGTATGTGATTTTGTAACCTTTGCTTGATGGTCTATAACATTAGAACACTGGTTACCATTCATGCTTATATTTGAATAGTTCCAAAATGAGTGAGAAAGATTTGAATCTTTCTTCTAAGTGTTCTTGACCTAATAAATTATGTGAGCTGACTGTTTAGTCAGGCACCTTGAGCAGAAACACATAATATCTACACTTCAGATGGAGAATATGAACTAAGTAGGCAATCAATGCACTAGTCTAGTTAAAAATACAAAGGTAAATAAGATACAGTTATGGTCCTCACTGAGTTCACTTTCTAGTAGGAGATCAACAAACCATTTTTTTTTAAAGATTTTATTTATTTGACAGAGAGAAACATAGCCAGAGAGGGAACATAAGCAGGGGGAGTGAGAGAGGGAGAAGCAGGCTTCCCACTGAGCAGGGAGCCTGATGTGGGACTCAAACCCAGGTCTCCAGGATCATGACCTGAGCCGAAGGCAGTCGCTTAACCAACTGAGCCACCCAGGCGCCCCGACAAACCATTTTTGATGGAGCAGAATAAAGCTTCCACCTGGACTGACTCTTGAAGGCAAATAGTTTTATAGGTGAATAAGGAAAAATGAGTATTTCTGGTGCAAGGAAGCATATATAACAACAGTCACACATGTGACTTCTTGGGTAAAAAGGGGGTATATTTGAGCTCCTGAGATCAGATGATGAAAGGTCTTCTCTGCTGTACCAAGCATACTCCTCCCAAACTCTACCCACTTATCAGTCACCCTATAACTGACAGTTCTGTGTTTCTATAATAGTTATTTCTAAATGCCTCTCCTAGATCCATCCTGCCCTTCTTTCTTATTCAGTTCTATCTGGGAGAAGGCTTTATGTGAAAAAAAAAAATCTTGATTCTCCTAAATGCCCTCTTGCAGTTAGGTTTGATCGTAAGCTCTCATTCTGGTAAGGAAACTGTAAGTGGAGGTATTGGTTAGGGCCTTCAGAGGGCCCAGTGCTATTGCATTCCAGATAAAGAGAGACAGACTCAGTTGACACGTGTCCTTTTCACCTCTGCTCTTTGTTTTTACTCTTCTTCTTACCTGAAACATGGACATAATACTTGGCATTGTTGTTGCCATCTTGAGAACATAAAGCTGAAGGCCAAAATGATGATGTTTTTCCATGATTTTGCAAGGTGAGAATGTGGGACAGGGCAGGAAAACAAAATAGAAGGTATCTAGATTGCCTGACAACATCATGGAACCATCACATCAACCCTCAACTACCTCTTTCTGGATCTTTTCCTTCTGAGGAAACAATAAACCTACTACTTGGTTAGACCACATGTGGTCCAGTGTTCTATCTCTTATAGCCAGACCCAGTCCTTGTTTGATAAACCATACAGCCACATACCAGACACTGGGAACCTATAGTGTGCTTAGAATTGTGAATATTTGTAGGAGGTGTAAAAATAACAAGGATATGGTCTTTGATTCTCTGTAAAGTATGTTCAACAAAGCAAATCTGTGCTTCTATACTGAATACTGTGTCTGTGAGCCAGTAATCCAAGTACCTGAGGACATCCACTAACTTTCTCTGGAAGGTTCATTCAGAGTCATCAACACACTTTCTACCCCAGTTAATTTAATATTCCTCCAACAACTGCTTTGCCTTAAGAGAGAATCTCGACATCCCGAGATGCCCTCACTTAAGTAACAACTTCTATATTGAGAACCTTGTATAAGATATGTTAAATTTTGAGTTAAATTTTCCTGTGTACAAAAAAAGATGTGGATCACATACATGGTGAGTGAGGGATATAGGGTGTCATGGGGGGATAGATAAGAAGAACTTCACATGGATAGAGAGGGATGGATGGACACTCCAAAGGAGGAAAATATCAAAATGTATTCATTTCCAGCAAGGTTATTCTTTTTCTCTGAAGTATAAAAGAAGATGTTTGGGGCATAGAGTGGGGAAAAAGACTGGCATTTATCTCTAGGTAAATCTGCTGCTTTTCTCCCAAGAACCAGCATAGAATCTACTCGAGGATTTCCTAGGTGGATGTAATAGTAGGAGATTTTCTTCCTCAGCTGCAAGGAAAACTTTTGCTCTCTGTAACCAACCTGAGAAAAACTCAGATCCCTGGGCATGTGCTGGGCCTTGGTGCTGGCTAGGTGGAATTACATACCTCGGATTCTCCCAGTGGAATTCTAATGCCAGCATGAACAACTGTGCATCTTCATGTAGTTTGAACATTCTCATCTTCTGGGCTAGGAATGAACCTTTTCAGAAAAAAAAAAAATGACTGTGGTCTGATTAAAAATATGTTTTCCAAATGGGAAAGAGGTTATAAGAGAAACTTTTTTCTTTCTATGATAAATCACTGTCTCTTTTATAGACAACTTTAGTTGACTCTGTGGCAATCCAAGTTTGAAAACCCTACTGCAAAATTCCACATGTTTATGATTTCCTTGAAGATCAGACTGTGTTCAAATCTCACACCACTGAGCTGTGAATGTTTGAACATAAAATGTTTTGGCTTGTAAAATGTGTCAACTTATCAAGGAAAGTTCTCTTTTATCTCTTGAAAAACTTTTTATTGGAGTACTGGGAAATAGGAAAAACAAGGTTCCATAATTGGAGGTAGATTTTGAGGTTATCTAGTCTGTATAAAATTAGTTTTGAATAATGCCCTGGGATTCCTGAATGATGATGCTTTTCCATGATATTTTGAGGTGAGAATGTTCTAACCCTAACCTTTGAACAAAACATTTTTATCTAAATAATATGAATCCCAATAAATGGTATTACAAACTTTTTTCCAGAAAAGATTCTATTAGTGCACTTGATTTCATTGATCAATTTTCTATTCATCACAATCAAAAGATTTCCATTTATTTATATCTTGCTGAAAATATTTTCGTTAATACAAATGCTTTATCCATTAAATTGCTGATAAAAATGTGATTTGCTAATCAATTTTCTGACCAAAATCAATTTTTATTCATCGATTCTGATTTTCTCTTTTGTGGCCTTTATTTCCACTAATTCCAATTTTTCTGAGTCAAATAATAGGGTGTATTTAGTTCTTACCAATGTGAGAAATTTGTCAGGCAGGTAAAGGAGACACAGGTATAAGAAGGAGAGTGAGTGAGTGAGAGGAAAAGAAGTGATGAGAACAAAGAACAAAAAAGTCTGTTAGACAGCAACATTGAGAGGAAGAATGTGGTGTCAACCCAAACCAGAGAGCCAAAAAGTCATGTTGGCAATATCGCAGGTGGTGGACTGACTCAGATTCTTCTGACTGAATTCAACTATAGCATATGCAGATGAGATCTGACCTGTCCTTCCCAGTCAGGGGTATCCCTTCAGTCCATTATCCAGTATGGGCCGGACCTGGAGCCAAGCACAGCTTCCACTTTGGCTCTGAAGTCCTGCATCACCAAAGTTCATCTTACATTTGAGTGTGGATACACTTTTGTGACTGTCTGCCTCTATTGGTGCTATTTTTGTTTTATATTTGAGTGGAAGACAGATGGAGCCCCGAGAGTGAACTTTCGAGCCATTCCAAGTATGAGATACATCAGGATCACATTTTAATGAATTAATGAATAAGCACAGATACACTGTGTATGGGGCACTTTGCCATCATATTAGTTACCTGGATGTATTTCATTTTCTCCTTGGAGATTGGAAGTGTTCAACACTCTTTGACCACCTTTTTGTGTATCTTGGACTTTGTTTCTTTTATAATTACATCTATTCATCTCATTCAAAGTAAATGAATATTTACTTTGGAAATATTTACATTTGGAAGTAAATGAATATTCTTTCTCTAAGACTTTACCATCAATCAGCATACACAGCAGAGAAAAAGCTCTCTTAATCCTAACTATTTCAGTCAACCCCCAATTCAATAATATTGACTGAGTACCTATACAATATTAGGCTCTATGTTTGTTTACAAGGATTTGGAAAACTTACAAATTATTTGGCACTTTAAGTTACTTACAAATGCACTTTTTATTTGCTTGACAATGCAATTCATTTTCCCATAAAGGGATGATTTACACTGGCTTTTATTTCTACATTATCCATGGACTCTAGTCAAATGTCAGTGTCACCCACCAGTTCCTGAAAATTGTGAATTCTACCCTTTGAGAGTTATTCCTTTACTTGGAGTGATAGAGTCTGGAATTGCTCCCATGATTTGACTCATAAGCCCAGGGTATCCTTGAGTGTTATGTTGTCATTAATTACCCCAAACAGAGCCATTATGGTCTATGCAAATCAAAAAGAGATGGACGGGCTCCCCACTGAGGGAACAGTGAAGGCAGCTGCATGTCGAGATGCTGGCCAATGCATATAATATCTGTTTCCCAGGACATCAGGGCAAGAAACAGACTGTGATCCAAAATCATGACAAGTATCAGTGGCTTTGTTGCACAGGATACATTTCTGAAGCATAAATCCTTTACCCTTGTCATCACAGTGGAGCAGAGATAGCTGGAAGTTAAATGAGACACTCAGATTTTCATTTTGGTAGTAATTTTCTTTCTTCTAATTCAGCAAATATCTATTGTGCACCTACTATGGATTTGACACAGTGCAAGGTGCTAGAGATACAACTGGGCTCAAGACTCTGCTTTCATGGAACTTAATTTGAATTATGATACAAACAATGATTAGGGTAGAGTTGTGATAAGAGCCACATAGAAACAAAACATAGGAAAATACCTCCCCAGGTTAGAAGAAGTTGGGAGAAATCTTGAAAAGTTTTCCTGAAGAAATAAATTTAACCCAAAACTTGAAAGAGTCAGTTAAAAACAAGTCAGTTAGGGACAAAAAGCATCAAGGGCTGCGGACAGAAGAACAGTAGGTGGGAATGCTCTCACAGAGGTGACTGGTACACCCAGAACATACAGGGTCTGCAGGCAATGCAAGACGCTTATATCATAGGTGTAAATGTCCTCTTCCATGAAACGCCATGATAGTGATACCTTTCTTGGACTGACATAATAAAAGAACATGAGTTCATATAAAGCATCTAGTGCACAAACATATACATTTACATGAGGAGAGACTGCAAAATACAATCACAGTTTTGACATATGGAACTGAATTTTATGTGAATTATAGAATTTTAGAGCCAGTAATGGGCACAAAAATCATCTTAGATGACACTTTCTTTATAGATGAAGTCAACATGATCAAAGCTGGTTATTTACCTAGATTACAATATCGCATAAAGATAGAGCTAGTAGTGCATTTTCTGATCCTGAATTCATTGCTCTTTTTCTTATACAGTGAGTTTCAAAATGCATTATTTGTTTGTAACACATATTACTCAAGATTACACATAAACTTTTGAAGTCAGAATTTGAGCCTCGATGTGCCTAAGTAAAACCTATGTTATCTATACCAAATCATAGTGATGCTCAATAAATGAATGAAACAAATTATATAAATGAATGAGTGAATGAACACAAAAAGCTTAACAGGTAGTATTATGCATTAGGCAGTGTTTTGATTGAACACACAATGGTTTTGATATTTTTATCATTAAGGATTTTTTTAAAACATAATCCATCTCTGGCTATATGAGATAAAAGGGGGAGAGGGTTGCTGTAAGAACCTAAACTGGGGGGAGCCTTGGAAGATAAAGAATTCCAGAGTTTGGTAGCAAGAACAATAGGACTGGGATTTTGCTGCTGCCTTCAATACGGACTCCATGGCAATAGAAAGCGAACTCCAGCCATTAACTCATCTCTCTGGTGCTTGCTGTGGATCCTAGATGACTTAGTGGGAACGTCTAATTGGCTGAGCAGGGGTCAATTGCTTCTTCCAGGGAGTGAGACAAAAGAACACCCACCTTCAATTTCTAGTGAGGGAGGGTAAGACATTACGTCCCTCTAATAGTATAAGAAATGGGGATTTATATAAAATAGTGAAGGAGATTGGATGTTTGACAACCAAAATAATAAAATATTTCACCACAGCACTTTTTCTGGATACTGATGAGAGTAGAAAGTAAAGTAAAAAATAAATTTAAGTCAACTGATACTTTGAATTTGTCTTAGAAGTTTTCAGTCATACTATGAGAAAGATTAATTCTAAACAGTTAGCTAAAAGCAAGAGAAGAAAGAAATCGATATCAAACTTAATGATTCTAAAGCCACATTGAAACGAAAGCCAAGAATTAAATATGCAAATGTCCTTTTTTATTTGAAAGATAGCAGCCTTAGTCTGCATGCACTGACCTATTACATGAGAATAAAGAAATATTAGTGAGAGAGAAAAGAACAAAACTAAAGGCTTAATAAATATATATATATATTTTGAAAATTACAGCTCTATTTTAGAGGCAATAAAGAACACTACAAAGTACTCAAATAAATTATTCACATTGTGGGAATGAAGAGTAAAACATCCATCACATTTTTTAGCAAAAATTAAAAAAACGAAAAACAATCCCCCCCAAACCAAACATTTGCACACAGATAAAAAGAGTTGTTCCTTTTATCTATTTGGGCAGAATAATAGTTCTAAAATATGGGAAACAACAGTGCATACACAGGCACATTTATTCAGAATAAGGGATTTTGTAATAATTGGCTAGAATAAGAGATTTGTTATTTGTGGATCTCATCTTTCCCTCATTCTGTATCCTCTGTCACCAGAAAAAAAAAAAAAAGAAAGAAAAAAAAAGATTCAGTGCTTTATTTCTCAGTGAGGTTCTTAGATAAGGAGGTCTCAAAAAATGCACTATATTCATGGTCACAGGATGCTATTCTCATCTTCTAGGATGATTTGAACAAATACCAGAGGTTATGGGTGTTTCTTACATGTGAATTTCTAAAAAGAAATATCTTCATAAGGAATGCAGGCAATTCTGGGTACTGTTTGAACCTTTCCATGCTCCACGCAGCTCTTCCCTGAATGCCATAGTTCTTCCTTTCCAAGACTTAACAAGCTAGCAATTAAAGAAAGATGTACAGACTACTAAAAAGAGACATGATAAATAACAGTTAGCACATACTGAAGTCTTAACATGGTACCAAGTGAGCAACTTCTACAGATTCACTCATTTAATCTTTACAAAGACCTTATAAAATAGATACTATTGTCCCAAGTTTCTTTGAAAAAAAAAAAAAAGAGGCTCAAGGAGGTTAACTCAGTAACTAAATGGCTCAATATTACACAACTTCTAAATGGTGAATTCAAACGTCGGCTCTTCAGGCCTAAGTCCATCTCTCTAACCACTTCCCCTTGAGGAAGACTTATTGGATTTATTTTGTGCCTCTTCTATTTATATTTCAGCATTTGTTCTTTATAGTTTGGCTGGAAAATAATCAAATAAAGAAGCTTTGCATGCTAGGCATTTTGGGAGCATTTTCTTTTCTTTTTTTTTTTTTAAGATTTTTTTTTTTTTAAGATTTTATTTATTTGACAGAGAGAAACACAGCCAGAGAGGGAACACAAGCATGGGGGAGTGAGAGAGGGAGAAGCAGGCTTCCCACCAGGCAGGAAGCCAGATGTGGGGCTTGATCCCGGGTCTCCGGGATCATGACCTGAGCTGAAGGCAGTCGCTTAACCAACTGAGCCACCCAGGCGCCCCGGGAGCATTTTCATCAGCTATGGACACATTGACCTTTCACCTGAAGTAGGATATGTTTGAGGGGTAGTTGTCTTGTGTTGCCAAATAGCGTAAAGTTCATAAAATGATAGTAACTACAGGCATTAGTTTGTTTGGATTCCCTTTCAAATTCTCATGTCTTTGACGTTTTCTAGATTCCTCTCTCTGTTGTGCACATGCCCACTGCTGGGGAACCCTAGATCTTTCTGTTCCACTCTTGCTAGCACTGACTTAGTGGGTCCTGACAGTTTTATTCATGTTACATGTAAATACCACAGAATTTTAAATCTTTATAATTACATATCCCTTGTAGAATCTGATGAGTATTATAAAACTCATCTTCCTACTACTAGCCAATTAGCACATCCACATAAAATATTCAAAATCTAAATTTACTATCCAGAGGTGAAGATTCTGTCATGGTGACATGAAAAGACCAAAATATCACACACAAAAAATAACCACCTTAGGGCTCTGGAAGTCAACCACAAGCAAACAAGTTGAGAAGTACTTACTCATAAAAAGCTTCTGGAAAGTGTAAGGACAGTGGGAGCTGCAGGCTTTTCTTCTGGAAATGCTCTTACCCCTTTCCCCCAATTCAGGTGAAGTGATAGTTTTTCCAAGTGATGATTTTGCTGCAGGCCAGATAGAATAGTAATCCCATGGCCAGAAGGGGCTGACTTAACTTGGGGCGAGGGCCAAAAATTATGTTTACATTACTAGTAAAAGTAATAATTTGGGAAGGAAAAGAATTGAGAAATCTGCTCCTCTCTTATCTCAAGGTTGAGAAGATGTTAAGAAGCCCTACATTTAATGAAGAGAACTGAGAAATAAGAGAATTATAGCAGGACTGGGTAAGGTCCTTATGCTCTATCACTGATGGGGAAAACAAGCACATGTACAAGGAAGATGAAAATGAAGCAAGAAGAAAGCAAAGATCTAGGGAGAGTTGAGAACCAGTTGAATTTTGAATGGATTCCACAGAGACAGTCTTTCCACTAAGGAGGGGAGCTCTGCCTTATGGAATCCATTTGTTTAAGCATAACCTCTTCCCAAAAGAGGGGCCTGGCTACTAAGCCATAGAGACATAGGAGTGATCCTCAGATAGCTGGATTAAAAAACAAAAATAAGGAAAAAAAAAAAAAAGGCAACCTAAACAAAGACACTAGTGCCCATACTTCATGGGAGTTTAAATCCAGGCAAGTTACAAAACAAACAACAACAAAAGCCCACATACCTTAAGGAGGAATCAGAGTTGAACAACATGTTATCTAAAATGTTTGGTTTATAACAAAAATTCTGACATATGATTGAGAAAAAATAATGTAACCCATACTCAGGAAAACAAAAAAGATTGACAGAAACTAAGAAGTTGAGTATAGCAAAATGCAATTACATTAAAAGAATTAAAGGGAGTAAATTTAAAATGAAGAAAGCCGTATTCAAATAAAGGAAAATATGACAGTGATAACTCACCAAGTAAGGAGCACCAGTAAGAAAGTAGAAATACATATTTTTTTTTTTAATGGAGTGGAGGGGCACCTGGGTGGCTCAGTCATTTAGGGTCTGCCTTTGGCTCAGGTCATGGTCCTGGAGTCCCAGGATGGAGCCCTGCATCAGGATCCCTGCTCAGCAGGAGACCTGCTTCTCCCTTTCTCATTCCCCCTGCTTGTGTTCCCTCCCTAGCTGTGTTTCTGTCTGTCAAATACATAAATAAAATCAATCAAGCAAGCAATAAATAAATAAATAAATAAACAAAATGGAGTGGGAACTCTGGAGTTGAAAACTACGATAACTGAAACATTTCACAAGATGGGCACAAAAAATATTTAAATGGTGGAAAAAGTACTCCATGAACTCAATGGTAGATGAGTAAATATTATTTATTGTGAAGAGCAAATATTGATCAAAAGTGAACAGAGCCTCAGAGACCTGTGGGACATCATCAACCATATCAATACCCATGTAATGGGAATTCCAGGAGCAAAGAGCAAGTGATAAAAGAAGTAGTTGAAGAAAGAGTGACCAAAGACATCTCAAATTTAATGAAAAACTTTATATACAGTAAATATATGCATATACAGTAGCAGATATACTGTAGCTATATACAATAAGCATATTTATATTTATTTACTGTAGCAGACAGATTCAACAAGAAATACTGAAGGAATACCTTTAGTTTGAAAAAAATGACACCGAATAGTAAGTTGAATCTAAGGAAAGAAATGAAAGTCATCAGAAATGATGGATATGTGTGTAATTACAAAGCATAGTATTTTATTTTTTAAATTTTCTTATAAATTTGTTTTAAGAATATGATATTTTATAAAAAATACATATGCCATTCAATTTCGGACTTTATGACATATGTAGATGTGTGATACATATCAGTAAGTGCATGAAGGGGGAGGAAATGGATGATTATTAGAACAAAGTTGCTATATAGTATTGGAGTTACATAATTATGAGTCTGAATTAGTTTGTGATAAATTAAAATCTGTATTGTAATCCTAAAGCAAATCCTAAGAAAATAACTTTAAATCTATAGTTAAAATATTAGGACAGGAATTACAGCGGTGCATCAAATATATTTGTTTCACATAATGAACAAAACAATGTCACTGATATATCTCATAAAGAAAAATAAAAGTCACATATTTGGAAATAAAATCAGTATTTATGAATTACCTTTATTCTTTTTTACCTATCTTGATAATTTCTTTGATAATCCATTATAGACAAATTCAAAAGCATAGGCCTAGCTTTCTGTTGCCTTATGTTCTTCAAGATTGATTGTGGAGGTTGGTTCTCCTCCTATATATATATTTTCTCTCAAGTAAATATTATTGTCAAGGTTATATTCTAAGCAATACATCAAAAAAAAAAATAATAAAGTCAGCCAGGCTTTTAGTGGTTCTCTAAGATACAAGGGCCTAAAACAAGTTTCTAATACTCAGTGGTAAAGAATTAGCTTTACTTTTATTTTTAAATCTGTCACCAGCCAATGTTTTTATAAAATATAATAAAATAAATTGCTATAGGAATGGAATTTTTAAAAAGACCAAAAATCTAAGTCAATTTTTCTCATTGTTAGAATCAACAGATTTTATCACATTGCTATCAAAGGTTTAAAACAGTCAATTTCTATACATATGATGGTTAACTTTATATGTGAACTTGACTTGGCTAAGGAATGCATAGATAGTTGGTAAAACATTATTTCTATGTGTCTGGAAGAGATTGGTATTTGAATTATTGGACTAAGTAAAGAAGATTCACCCTTACCAACATGGCTAGGCATCATCCTATCTCATGAGGGTCTGAGCAGAACAAAATAAGTGAGGGATGGGCAGACTCCCTCTCTGCTTGAGCTGAGCTTGAACTTCTCCTACCCTCTGATGTAAGGGTTCCTGGTTTTTATATGGGAATTTATGCCTTAGGCCCCCAATTATCAGACTTTTGGACTCAGACTTATACCATCTGCTCCCTGGTTCTCAAGCTTTGAGACTGAGACTAAATTACACCATCAGATTCTTTCCTGATTCTCCAACTTGCAGATGGTAAATTGTGAGACTTCTTAGCCTTCATAATAGTGTGAACCAAATCATATAGTAAGTACCTTATTATCTATCATCTATCTATCTATCTATCTATCATTTATCTATTTATCTAATCATCTATCTATCTTCCATTGGTTCTAATTTCTGGAGAACTCTGACTGAAACACAGTCTGGACACAGTTTAGGGAATAACAATAGGCCACAGAACACATTTGGGTAGTTCTGCTCTAAAAGACCACCTCTAGTTTTGAGGGCAAAAGGTAGTTAACAGAGTGTGCAAAGGATGCTTATTTGAACTCCAATGATTATCCAGGTTTATGTTGTGTAAGAGCAGAGCAGATGGTCAATTGTATGATGTAACATCAAAATCAGAGAGGGAGTTAACCTGGTTCCCATTCTAATGCTTCCCAGTTTTAAATACCCAAGCTTCCTTCCTCTTTTGCATTAAGAATTTGCTCTTCTCAAAGGCGAAAGTATGAGACACTTGAGCATGGCTAAATGATGTGAAGGAGAGACTTACCTGGAGTGGAAACGGAGTTAGCTTGAGAATGCTGAGGGGGAAGAGGGAAACAGGAGATGGAAAATGAATTAGCCAACTGAGAAGCAGGAGTTGGAAAACGTGTTTATTCCTTAAAGAAGTTTTCCTGGGATGGTGATAAAAATCCAAATTGCCTTGACCTGGTAATGAGTTTCTTTAGCGGACTTTATTAGGCCAGGATGTAATCATACGTAAGGCTTATCAAACTAATAAGATGCTGTTGCTTTATCAGTGAACTCTGACACCCTTTAGCCTAGTTTAACAATAGTTAAACAGTATCTTCTTCTGAATTTATATAAAACAACTTTCTGTACAGCCTGCAAACATACATCACTAATTGCTAGATGATAGCAGATAGAAAAATAAAAAGTAGATAGAATTTTGGAAGCAGTACAAATCAAATGTAAATGAGGAAATTGTGCATAAATGTAATTTATTTTTTAGACAACCTCGTGTGCTTTTTAGATATAATCAGTTCCTATTTCTGAATAGTGTCTTTTTGCATATAAACTCGCTTTTAAACAGGGATGAGGAAAGCTGATGGTTTTCTTTATCAGTGCTAGAATTGGGTTATAATGCAAACATAAATGTAGGTGTGTATATGCAAAAATTTGTAGATCACACAGAAACAAGTGTTTGCTTATGTATGGAAACTATTACTGTTGAGGTTTCTTCTGAAGCCTTGTTCTCCGTATATAAAATTTCTTCGTAAGAAACAATTAATGACAGACTAGATCTTGTAGTTTCATGGAATACTCCCACAAGGTCCCTTCCCAGTTACCTTCTGTGATTCAATGAACAACACTTCTGTACAATAAAAAATGAGAAGGGTCACCATGCCTTTTAAGGGACCATGTGACACCACAGAAGAAATAACACTGGGAAATTTAGTCTAGGCTTTACAAGCTTGAATTGCATCAAGTTCAAAGAACACATTCATGAACTGGTGAAATTGAGTCAATATTCAATCTTGAAAAGATGGTCACTATCTTTTTTATGTTATCTTATTTTTACAAATATTTATCTGACATCAATTGTGGGTAGGACCTGTTGATAGAATGACATTGGGTCTGTGCTGCCCATTCTTTTGTTGGAATCCTACACAAAGGTTAAAATGTAGGAGAAAAAAAGGTTTTATATTTAGAATGACCCACATAAAATAGATTTCTCCAAAGTGAAAGCTAATGCAGTTCAAACACATAGTAGGTATTGAGTAAAATTTGTTGAATGAAGGCACAATAACTCATTGTTATTTGGTCCAGAGGTTCTCTCTTCATAGAAAATTCACTTTTTAGAACATGAAAAATGTTTAACGATTATTAATGTGATATTTTTTCTCTTTGATTTCTTTTTTTTTTTAGATTTTATTTATGTATTTGACAGAGAGAGAGAGATCACAAGTAGGCAGAGAGGCAGGCAGAGAGAGAGGAGGAAGCAGGCTCCCCGCTGAGCAGAGAGCCCGATGCGGGCCTCGATCCCAGGACCCTGAGATCATGACCTGAGCCGAAGGCAGAAGCTTAACCCACTGAGCCACCCAGGAGCCCTCTCTTTGATTTCTTAAGCATGTGAGTTTCACCCTCGTTGACCCATGGTATTCATATTCTAAGCTTGTGGGAAGGAGAGAGAAATTTAGGAATTTTAACGTTCAGCCTCATAAAATAAAAAAAAGGAATTTTATTGCAAGGCTATGTTGTTCAACCTAAACTATTTTTTTGAGAAAACTGCTTATATTTTATTTTTCATTTTCTTCTTTCAGCATATTAAAAGACAGGGATGTCAGAGTATATTTTATTCAAGGGGAGATAAATAGAAAGAAGAAAGCAAGTTAGACCCTTCCTTGAACCAAGGTATTTGGGGAAAGGAAAGGGAGTAGGAGGAAGTAGACTAGAAAAGCCAGATAAGCATGCAGCTCAGAGAGAAAGAGCTGACTTAGATACTGAGAGAAGCACTGAGAAGTCATTTGCTGTGCTGCTGGAAAAAAGTCACCTCCTATACTCTGCTATATCATCAGTCATGTTGGCTGGTGTGCTTGGGCAGAGGGAACTGCTGCGGCTGAGCCATCCCGACCCATCATGGTTCCAGGGTAGTATGGCTGTTGATTTGCTAGCCAGTGACCTGCCATGAGAATACTGGTGGAAGGACAAGGTGACTTCATCAGAAAACACAAGCAAACATCCATGCCGGGAGACAAGAAAGAGGATGAATCAGGAACAAGCATGAGTTAAAGCTGAGTTGAAGTGAAGTCAACAGGGAGTACCCCCAAACCATCAAAGAAGCCTAGAGAACCCAGGCTATGAATTAAACTGGCTGCACCTCTTTCCACCTGTCAGTAAGACATGGAACAACAGAGATGCAAAAGAAGTATCATTCTGGAGATCCCAGGACTGGCATGATGTCAGAGAACCCTTACCTACTGCTTCCTACAATCTATGAAGCATGTGGTACATGCTTTACCATACATTTAAATGCTGGGGAAAAGAGTTCAGGAGATGGAGAAGGCTGTTCCCAAAACTGAGCACATTTATGCAAGAGAGACTGAAAAGTCTCCCCTTAAGGAAGTTTAATTATTGAACTGGACTAAAATATAGTTCAGATTAGATATTTAGTAATTTGTCCTGTTAATTGAGATGTGAACAACATTTAATATATAAAAGAATATATTCCGTTTAATCATGAATAAAGAATCTGTAATTTTGAATGTCCAAGTGGCATTGTCAGGTAAAATGTATTATCTGAAGGCCCTCTTCCTCCATACAATTTTAATTTTAAAATTAGAATTATCTCTCAAAAGCAATAAGTATTGACAGACCATGCTATTTTCCCCCCTTAAATCAGTTGGTTTCTCTTTTCTTTCTGAATAATTAAGGCTCACAGAAATCTTTAAAATCAGATACGCAATTAAATAAGATGGCATTCTGTCTCTCCTAGCGAGAGTTTTAGAAGCTCACCTTTATGACATAGTTAAGGGTGACTTGTTAAGTGTGACAGTGTGATTTACACAAAATGTCATGAGAATAACAAAGGCATAGTGACTGCATCAGGGGAAGTTTTGCAGCTGAAGTAATGTTTAACCCAGGCCTTGAATAGTGATAACTGGCCAGGATGGGAAGAAGGAAGAAGGAAGAAGGCTATCTCAAAGAGCTTATTTCAAAGCCCAGAATTGAACAAAAACCAGGCATGTTTGGGGATTTGAGAGTTGTTGTGACTGAAACATATTGAGCATGCACATAGAAGAGGGGAAAGATTAGCTATAAGGACAGAAGCAATGAGCCAGAAATACAAGCCTGTGTACAATTAAATATTGAATAGTGAGCCATTCGATATTTGAGTGTCATGGGAACTATGAGTATTATGGGAGTTTAGAAGAAAAGAAAACTAATGATAGTAGATTGCTCACTGAAGGCTTCATGGAGCAGGTGGAATTTATTCAGATGCCCTCAGCTTAATAGTTCTTCCGTTAGCAGTATTCTTTTTATACTTCACCGTATCAATGGGCACCAGTCAATCAAAGCATCAGGGCTGGAGGGAAGAGCATGTGAACCTTCTGATCGAGATGCAGGGCTATTAGGCTGACTGATCCAGCTGCAGATATGGGAAAAGACTAGTTTTTTTCTGGCAGTTGCATCTGCTTCAGATTTTCTAAGGACTGCTCCTCTGGTACCATTTCCATTGGTGGGCTAGGTGTTTCCTACAATAAGGATTTTGTAGACAAAACCCAATGGCATGCTAAGACATTCTTCCTTAAAATTCTAATGGATTTGGGAATGATTCAAGTGGTGATAGTGTAAGCAGTATTTTCTGAACAAATTCAACCACAGAACTCTTTCCTTGAATATTTCACAGGATAAGCCTTCCACAGAATAAATTTTAAGAGCCACAGACATGGTTTGGCTGTTGACAAAAGGAGAATCTAGCATATCATTTGGCAAGAAAATAATTCAAAATATAACAGGGTGCCCTAGCAGGGTGTAGAGTTCTGCATAAGGAAATATTTAAGTAGGTAACATTTAGGTAGAAAAGCAAGGAGATATACAAATTTTATTGAGGGTGCTTCACTATCATATCTGATGTCATTATTTTTTATTTTTTTGTTTATTTATTTATTTTTTTAAAGTATTAGCTTCTATGGAAAACTCTTTTGTCTCCTAAATTTGTCTCTCCTGACTTGTCCTTTGGTGTTTAGTACTGCACCTCACCTCTAATATTCTCTTCCTTATATACTCTTTTGCTCTAGTAGCTGAGTGTCAATACTCTCTTTCAGCCAATTTCAGAAATTATAGGTTTATAGGTTCATGTTACAAGACCATAGGTAATCTATCTCCTTACTCTTTCCAAGGTCCTCAGTAGAGGTGGGAATATCCATAATTTAAACCAAAGAAAAGCTAGAGTATAAGAAATGGGCCCCTAGTTTTAGGGATAGTACCCATAGAAGTTAGGCAAGAACTCTGCTAGTCTGGGTAAGACGTAGGTGACTCACTCAAGCAGTTAGACAAAGGGATGAAGATCAGAACCCACTTACATGAGCTGAAGGCCAAGGTAAGGACTAGAGGGCAAAGTCAGAGTCATCTTTGCACCAGCAATGACCTGAAGTTCAATTCTAGTGCATTGTACTGGAATTCCTTAAATCCCAACTACTTAAGATCAGGATTTGTCTAAATGTGTATCTCCAGACTCACTCCTGATTTCCAGACTCATATATTAATCTGTAATATCATGTCACATATTGTAATAATATGTAAACTTCACATTCTATTTGGGTGTCTTAAGAGATATCCCAAACTTAAATTTCCAAAACTGAACTGTTGGTCCCCTCTCCACCATTTCTAATCCTGATGCTCCTACAGTATTCCCTAGCTCAATAAATGACTTCACCAATAATCCATTTTCTCTAGCTTAAAATATAAAGTTTAAGCTCAGACCAAGATCTTTTCTGCTTTGGGGATTTGGGGATTTCACCTCTGAAACATTTTCCCCAGATAGTATTATGTTTTGATTTTTCATATCCCTTAGTTCTGTATTTATCTTTTACAATGAATTAATTAGTTAATTTTTTAGGAAAAGAGGCAGCTTTGTGAGCAGGAGTGGAGAAGAGTTAGAGGGAGAGGGAGAGACAGAGTCTTTACCAGGCTTCATGCCCAGCAGGGAACCCGATATGGGGCTCCATGTAATGACCCTGAGATCATGACCTGAGCTGAAATCAAAAGTCAGACACTTAAGTGACTGAGCCACAGAGGTGGCCCTCATATCATTTAGTTCTATCTTTAAATGTCATCTTGGCAGAGAGTTCTTCCATGGCATCCTGATGTAAAATAGCACTCCTCTTCTCAGTTTTATTATTTTTCATTACATTTATCACTACATGAAATTATAACATTTACATTTTTTTCTATTAAATTGCCTTTCCCACCAGAAAGTAAGAAAGCTTTTTGAGGTCAGAGACTTTGTCTTGATATTGTCATATCCTCAGCACCTGGCACATAGTAGGTCTCAATGTTTACTGAAAGGGTGGATGGATGGATGAGTTAATTGATTAACTTGACCATTTGGAAGTTCTTGAACAATGGCAATTGTGTATTGTCTCATGGTCCTGTAAAAAACTACAAGATTCTCCTTCCCATATTCCTGAGTTGTATTTTCATTGAAAATCCTTTAAGTTGTCTCATTTTTCCATGTGTTCAAAGATATTTTCACAAGCATTCAAATAGTCAAATTGATACAGTTATTGGAATGGAAATTTTAATTCTTCTTCCTTTATAATTATACTTGGCATATGCTTCACACATGCTCCTAATAGTGAGAAATGCTGTTGCTTAAAGTATTTCTTGGTCTCCTGGTGTCTTCAATTAAAGGGAGCCTCCCATACCAGCTGCAGAGTCATGCAGATGACATTGTTGTTATAGTGTTATTTCTAATTATTTGAACATATGTTGGTCAAAGAATATTAATATTTGTATTTTAAAAATGCATAATGAAGTAGTCCAGGCAATGATCATGATGGCCATTAACATAAAATAGGAAACAACCAGACATTATCTGGCTTCTGATATAAGTGTACATCTTCACTTCTGAACCAGTGTTGCAAAAAGAGTTTTTTTAAGCTTAAATCAGATTAAGCCTCTAGTTCTGATAACCAATGTCCAGTGAGTAAAGAGGAGAAATAAACATGTCACATGACCCCACATGTAAGCGACCAGTGAAATCTAGGCTGTGGAAAACTGCTCAAAAAGCAGGGCGTTTTTTAGGCCTTGCTCTTTTTTCCCCCCAACAAACAAATTGCCAGAAATAAATGATGAAAAGAAGTGTAAGAGACAGAATAAATAAATGTGATGTGTGGATGTTATTTGGATCTCATTCCCCCCCCAAAAAAATCGATGATAAAAACAAAATAAAACCAAGAAAAAGCACTCTCATGAGACAATCCTAGAAAATGTAATACCGTCTTATTTTCTAGAAAATGATCAAACTGACCTGAGGAGAGCGAACTAACAAGATTCATGTTACTGTACTAACCAATGGACCTTTCATATAATTATTTTAAAACATCGCTAGGTAGATAAACTTAGAAAAGATAGAATTGCAGGCTGCAGTGTACAAAAACATATTAGTAAAGACCAAAATAGTCTCAGGGAGCTTGAAAACTTCTGGGGGAAAAAAAAAGTTGTAATCTAATTATTCTCAGCAATTTCAAGGTGATAGTTAACAAGAATTTAAAAATTTTTACCATTTCTCAGGAAAATTTCTTGTTTGTCTTTTGGGGCTTGATAACAATGAATTTTCCTAATCACTACCACCTGTTTTATTTATAATGCACAACTCAGGGCTAGATATGTTTGCTGTGGCTTCTTTCATGCTTCAGATGAAAAAGATGCAGCCCCAACTTTCCAACAATTAGTGGGTAACTTAAAATGTAGTTCCCAGCTCCTAAAGTGGAAGTTTTAGACCAATGGATGAAGTAGTGAGATGGAAGGTATCTAGAAAGCTTTGGGTCGTGTTTTCCTTTTCGTCATCTATAGAGCGGATTGGTTACTGAGACCAACCATGGATAAAAGCTCAACTTTATCTCAACTGTCAACTTCTCTACCTTCAAAACTTTTGTCAGAAGTAGAAAAATAGATTAATGGTAAAGTCACCATTTTCTTCCTCATTTTCTCCTACTGTCTGCACATATGTTATAATTGGGGAAGAAAACAATGCTTGACAAGAAGAAAAGGTATGAGAAAAAAGGGGTAGGCCAAAAATGAGGATATTCACCTTCTGATGGAGCATTAGCTGTGCTCATGATAAAATAGAAAGACATTTATTTAATATGTTATATATAATATATATGTATGTGCACTATGTGTTATTTATGTATATAAATAAATGTAAATCCACACACCCATCTGTACATATAATGCACATACACAAATATTCTTATGCAGAGAGACAGAGATGATAAAAATTCCAAAGAACATTTTTTTCTCCTTAGAAAATAATTTGCTATATCTCTTCATTTCCTGTATGTTTTTGTGCTGAAATGTATGAGTTACATTTTGTTGGATGCAAGACATATTTCTAAAGCTATAATAGCTATACTTTTACTTTAATAAAGAAGATATCTTTATTAATATTAAATAACATTGTCAACAGTATTTTATATTATTATTTTATTACTATAAAATCTTATGAACAATGTTGTTAAAACTTTTATTTTTTTCTTTACTGGAAAAGTTATCATTAAGGAAGGTATTGGAGAAAAATAACGCCCAGTTCATTGTTTTTTATTTCCATATGTAGACATACCGAGACACATGGACATATAAAGTTTAAATTAACATTTAAAGCACTTTTCATGTAAAAATATAAATAAAATGGAATATTCCTGCGGAGTGGCTCAGTTGCTTAAGCATTTGCCTTTCGCTCAGGTCGTACTTCCACAGTCCTGGGATTGAGCCTCACATCAGGCTCCCTGCTCAGAGGAGTGTCTGCTTCTCCCTCCCCCAAATCCTCCTGCTTGTGCTCTCACTCTGTCAAAGAAATAAAATCTTTAAAAAAATAGAACATTCTTTCAAATTTAGGATTGTGAAAATACAGCATGTTTAGAGTTTGGATGGAGAGGGAAAAAAGGGTAGAAATTTCCAATATGAACTCTAAGCTTCTTAGAATAGTAACTCCAAGGCTATTAGGCTAATACGTAGACCTCTACCCTGCACCTACTGGGTACTCAAGATTATTTTTTCATGAATTAACTAAGTAACAAAGGAATATCAGCCTGATAAGAGACAGAGGAGGACAGAAAACATAAAGATCTCTAAGAGAACGATGAGGACAAAGTAGTGGGGTCGGAGGCCATTCAGTAAAGAGATGAGAACTAACTCAGAAAATGTTTTCTCTCCTTATAAGTATACATGCAATACTAATGCTCTTTTCCCTTCCCTCAAGAGCATAGAGAAGTCTCAAAGAACTTCCCAGACTTAGTATTGACAAGTTGATCTTTTGCTGCAGAATTCTAGGTCTGTGGTCCCAACACCTGTGCGGACTGCATAAAACCATCAAGACCAGGATTTACAGGCTTACCACAAGGTTATATTATGAGAATCAATTAAGATGAATGTGTCAACACTTTGAAACAAATTCCCACAGCTAGGAAGGCCTACTATTGTTGCCATAATTATAACCACTATTAATAATAAAAGCAGAAATGGCTCAAAAATTCATAGTGTTCAAAATCAAACCCACCTATTTTCGATAATCAAAATAGTTGTGATCCTTTCATTTGTCTCCTAAATTAAGTTCTAAATTACTAATCATTACTGTGCATTTAGACCTGAATTTAAAACCCACCAACTGCCAAAATAATGACAAGCCCCTTCCCACTTCTGTCTCATAAATGCTGAGTACCTATGCATTTCTCTAATGATACTTTACATATAACCTATTATGCTACTGAGTTTTTGTGTTTTAAGAAACAAATGAATTGCTGGAGGAACATTTCAATTTTATTATGCTCTTAATGTTTTAATTAGACCTCCAGGGAAACATCTAGGCACATGAATTAAAAGTAAAAATGTAGAGGCAGCAGGAACCCTCATTATTAGGTATCTATAGATTTCATTATACTTTGGAGTTGAGTATTTTACCATGGGCATTCCAGATAGAGATTTTTACCTGTAGCCCTCATACATAAAATGCCATCCCACAGGTGTAACTTCCTGGAGTCTTCCACTAGATCCAAGCTTGAGCTGGCATTTGGTGGCACGGGCTCTCAATATGCTAGCTATTAGCTGCATAAAAAGTATCATCAGCGTTTTATCCTGCTGTTGTTGCATGCTGACTTCTGTTTCTTAGCCGTATCACCATGTGTACAACAGAATGATAGGCTGCTTTGCCTGGTTGTATTTCTTTAGAAATCCCTGCCTCCTCTTCCATTTCCATCGGCCAATATCACTTTGAAATGCATACTTCATTTGATTTTTGCTAATCAGTTTAGGTCCATGCTAATTAAGAACTTGTATTTGAAATTAAGTGGTAGGCCCAAGAATGTACAACAACACCTCCTTGTTATTAAGGAGCCTAGGGTAAAGCAGGGGAAACCAGTGTGTAATTAATTGCTGGCAATATGACAGGATGCATGCAGTGGTTTCAATGGTTGTGGAAGAGGTGGATAATTTCAATCTTGAACTTGTTTTTTGTTTTTTACTCTCGACATGCCATCTAACAAATTTTTCACAATAAAATATGGTTTAGTGTCCCCTCAATTAAAACTTCCTGTGGTTCTTTAATTTTTTTTGCCATTTTCTCATACAATATTAATCCACGGCCCTGATCAGGAACATCAAGAGTCTAAGGCAGAGTGTCTTCTAACATTTAATGGCTTAATTAAGCCCTGGGTTATTTTGTTATTAAAATCTCATTGTTATTATGCTCCGTTCCTCCAAAAATTGAAATTGTTTATCCAATATATAGAATCAGTTTTCATACGGCCAGTTTGTTAAGGAGAAAACAGTTTTCTATGCTAGAAACCAAAAGAGTTTATAGTTTCTCATGTTTGGTGAGGGTGTACAAAATAATGACTATCTACCAAAATTATTCACTAAACTTTAAGCTCCATTTATGCTTGAACTGTTTTAAAGAGAAGAGAGTATTTTGTATTAACAGTTGCAGGTATTGGTAACACACACTTGATTCTATCCTGTTTTGATATACTAATTCACCTATGATATACCTATTTACCTAAATTCTAACTTATCGAAATTTTCTTTGTTACACAAAATTTCTTTACTTCAAATTCCTTAAACATACAGCAAAATGAAACAAAAGAAACCACATCAAAGAAAGTTTCCAAAACTGAGTTTTCAAATTGAATTTTTCTCTATTGTCAGTTTTGATATTTGCACCAGAGAATGATTTCTATTTTCTATTGTCTACTCTCCATTTCTGTTTCTGAGTTTAGATTTTCTGTTTTCTACATTTTGCCTTCCCTGCTTGTCCACTGCTGTTCGCAAAAGGAAGACTGAACTAGTTCTGCTTTATCTCTCTCTGTGTGCTCTAGAATATTGAGTTCTCACCAGATCGAGGAATTGATGAAAGTTGGCCTTTTTCACAGCTAACCAGAGATTTTGTACTGTTGCCAGTGATTAGATTTGTACGGAGAGTTTTTTTCAAAAATCAATCAATCACAGTTTGGCGATGAGCCAAGGTGCCCATCAACAGATGAATGGATAAAGAAGATGTGGTCCATATATACAATGGAATACTATGCCTCCATCAGAAAGGATGGATATCCAACTTTTGTAGCAACATGGACTGGACTGGAAGAGATTATGCTGAGTGAAATAAGCCAAGTAGACAAAGTCAAGTATCACATGGTTTCACTTACTTGCGGTGCATAAGGGATAATGTAGAGGGCAGTAGGAGAAGAAAAGTAAATGGGAAGTGGGGTAATCCAGGGAGAGAAATGAAACATGAGAGACTTTGGACACAGAAACAAACTGAGGGACTTGGAGGGAGGGGGTGGGGGATGGGAGAGCCTGGTGATGGGTACTGGGGGCACCTATTGCATGGAGCACTGGGTGTGGGGAATGGGGAATGAATCTTGAACACTGGGAAAAAAAATTTAAGTAACAATAAAAAAAATCAATCAATCATTCAATCAATCAAAATAAAATTAGAGGTGTTGACAATCTTAAAAGAATATTTTTATTTAAAAGATGGAAAAGTACCAACTGCAATACATTGTGTTGCTTCTCCCTCCCGAGACTGACCTTATGGAGTGGAATTGACAATTTATCTTTCTAACTAACCAACAAGCCAACTAATTAAGGTAAAAACTCTCATCACTACTCTCTTCCCAATATCTTTCCTTTTTTAAAAAAAGATTTTATTTATTTATTTGACAGAGAGAAGCACAGCGAGAGAGGGAACACAAGCAGGGGGAGTTAGAGAGGGAGAAGCAGGCTGAGCATGGAGCTCAATGTGGGGCTTGATCCCGGAACTCCGGGATCACGACCTGAGCTGAAGGCAGATGCCCAATGACTGAGCCATGCATACACCCCTTCCCAACATCTTCTGTTGCTGGCTTACGCTTAGGCTGCTGAAAAACAAAACAAAATAACACTGCAATGAAATGTGTCATCAAAGCAAAATCATATTCACCAAACTCATCCAGGTTCTCAATGTATCTTCCAAGCCCTATATATTCATATGGCACTATCCCTCATCTTTTATGTTACCTCTATCCTCTTGACATTGTATATTCCAGCCATTTGAAATCCCAGGGTTTGCTCATGGTCTCCTTTCTTGTATGATATAATTTTTCCTTCTCTTAATTGAGTCAAGTTCAAGTGCTAGGATATCAGATCCAAAATGTGTGATAGCTGCTAGCACATGGTGTTAGAAGTCCCTTCTTTGTGCTATTTGAGATTCCCCTGGAAACAGCTGCCACTCTTCAGCAAATATAGTTAAGTTTTTTCTCTTCTCTGCTGCATTATGAGTTCCTTGAAGACAGAGACTGAGTCTTTTAGTTGTCTTTCTACATTTCAGATTTAACAAAGTTTCTGATGCTGAAGACATTCCTTCAAGATAGATTGAATGCATTTGAATATTTGGAAAATAAGACATTTAACTCTGTGATAAGCAAGAGTATTTTATACACCAATGTGTTGAAAACCCCATCTGCTAGTGATCAGGCCCTAGCATTTTGTTGAAGGCAGTGCTGAATGCTCCCAGTACTGAATTAGAAACTAAATCTCATGAAATTTGAATAAGGTCATAAGATATGCTTGTAGACTAATTTATGCCCTACTTTAGATTAAAATCACATATTTGAAAATTAATTTTTGCAACAACTGATGAAGAACTTTGTAAAGTTCTCTATCTCTTAAAAACATGACACGTGCAGTACTCAAACACACTGGGTGTATAAAGTAGCAAACTGATTTCTAAACCACCTCCACAATGTCTTCAAAGAAGATAGACATGGAAGGGTCATTTCTCAAAAATTTAACTCCCGTCAAATATGACTTGGGATCTGTTTAATATGAAATAACGTTACTTAGCTACTTGTGAAAGTCAAGCCCAGTTCTTCAGGCCTGAATTTTTAGGAACAAAGAAGTTAGCAGTATATATAGTATTGACGGGAAGCCATACTGTTTAGTCTTTTACGGTATTCTTAAATGATGAAAATCATTAAAATCTACCTTCCATTGAATGTGCTCATCTAATACTTCAAATGTAAGTGTTTTGCATGGAGACCTCAAATAAAGCTGACGCTGCTTATTTACATAGTATTTGTGTAATGGAAGGCTAAATTGCATATCTGGGTACTGTCATAAGCTCAGAAGATGAGGGAAGAAGAGGCTGGGAGAGAAAGAGGGAGGGAGAGGGAGAGAGAGGAAGGGAAAGGGAGGGAGAGAAAAAGAGAGAATGAAGCTAAGTAAAAAAAAAAATCCAAAATAAAAGTGCAATATATTATATGATCCTACTTATAAGATATGAGGCTATTCTGGAATAGGTAAATATAGAACAGAAAATATATAGTTGGTGGTTAAGGTCTTCAGGTGGAGGAAAGCCTTCATTACATAATGTCATGAGGAAATTATGGCAATGAGGGAGTCATTACACATTCTGGCAGTGGTAGAACTGTAAAATTTGTGAAACTTTAGGCGCCTGGGTGGCTCAGAGGGTTAAGCCTCTGCATTTGGCTTAGGTCATGATCTCAGGGTCCTGGGATCCAGGCCCGCATCGGGCTCTCTGCTCCTCAGAGAGCCTGCTTCCTCCTCTCTCTCTGCCTGCCTCTCTGCCTATTTGTGATCTCTCTCTCTGTCAAATAAATAAATATTTTTAAAAAATTGTAAAACTTTATAGAACTAAATATGAATAAGGGTAGTTATTTAAATTAAACCTGTAATTTTGAGATAGTTATAGAGTAACATCTAGTTGTAATATATCACAGAGTGATCCCATGTCACGTTCATGCAGTTTCTCCAATGGTAAAATCTTGCAAAACTGTAAAACAATATTACAAATGGAATGTGGAGATTGATAAAGTTGAGAAACAGAATGTTTTCATCACCCTAAGAATCTCTACTGTTGTCCTTTTATAGCTACATCCTCCTACTGCCACCCAGTTCATAATCCATGGTAATCACTAGTATGTCCTTCCTTTCTAGGTAGACAACTATGTCAGCTGCAAATAAGGAGAGTTTCATTTCTTCTAAATTTGTTGCTTTCTAGTTCCTTTTTTTGCCTTGCTGTCCTGGCTAAGGAACATCAGGAACATGTTGAATCAGAGTGGTGAGAGCAAAACCCTAACTCTGTTTCTGATCTTGGGGGGAAGCATTTAGTCTTTTGCCATTAAGAATGTTAGCTCTAGGTTTCACATAGATGCTGTTCTCAACTTGAAGAAGAGTTCTGTTCTTTTTCCACTTTGCTATGTGTTTTAATGTAAATCGATGTAAAATTTTGTCAAATGCTTTCTCTGTATCAATTGATGTGATCATGTAAGTTTTCATCTTTATTCTATAAATAGGATTGATTTTTTTGAATATTGAACCTATATTTCAGAGTTGGATTAAATTCCAACTGAACAATCCAATTCCAATTGGATTTAATTCAATTATTAGTTAATGCTATTAATTTCTGACTGGACCAAAATTATACATTAAATCTAATCATAAGTTTGTATGTATAGGAGAAAATAGCACATACAAGGTCCTGTACTATCTGTAGTTTCAGGCACCCACCCAGGGTCTTGACGTGTATCCCCCCAGATAAGGGGGAATTACCGTGTAT